>JARPMJ010008342.1:0-35410 GCA_033366665.1 Phoxinus dragarum
ACATCTTTCTTTCTTTCTTTCTTTCTTTCTTTCTTTCTTTCGTTTTATTGCTTTAAAAATAAATACATATTAAGCCAATTAAGCAAAACCCTGTCAACAAAAGTCTGAAAAAAAAACTGGTATTACACTTGACATTCTGTCCCCCTCACGTTTGAAATGATGGCTATGCCCCTGCACACATGTGAATCTTCTTTAGAATGATAGGAAAAGTGCTATACACAGATTTGACAACACTATATTTAATTGTTTTATGTACTAACGGTTAGTTTTGTCTGTATGTTTGTGTTTTAGTTTGGATTACGAAAGGCCCGTATGTGTAAAACCAGGTCTACACAAATGTAGGTTCTTCCTCTGACACACTCTTGCACATTTAGTAAAAAACAAATGTGATTCACAAACTGTTTTTAATATCTGTCATCTTGTGTTCAGATGCCTGTGACCTCACACTGGATCCAAACACAGCAAATACTCATCTCATTCTGTCTGAAGGGAACAAAAAGATCAAATATGTGGAGCGTCAGCCGTATCCTGATCATCCAGAGAGATTTGCTGATATCCCTCAGGTTCTGTGTCGAGAGAGACTGACTGGACGCGGTTACTGGGAGGTTGAATGGGGCCTTGGGGGACGATGAACGGGGCTCCTGGGCTCGTATAGCAGTGGCGTATAAAGGAATCCGCAGGATTGGAGGGACTGTCTGTAAGTTTGGATACAATGACAAATCCTGGTGCCTTTTCTGCAATAGTAAAGGATTTGCTGTCTGGCACAATAATGTGAGCAATAACATAACCCATGTACCAAAATCTAAGAGAGTAGGAGTGTATGTGGACGTGTCGGCCGGCACTCTGTCCTTCTACAGCGTCTCTGACACACACACACTCACACACTTACACACATTCAACACCACATTCACTGAACCCCTCTATGCTGGATTTAAGGTTTTTGAGTCTGAACTGTGTCTGTGTCAGATTTAACAACACCATTAACGCTTCTACCTCCATTATAATCTTGGTAAAATGGCTATAAGTGGAAAAGTTTGATGAAACTTGTGAAAATCACCATATTACATACCGTATATAATGTATGATTTCAACTACAAATTTAGTAAATTTTACATTGAGAAAGGCATACATGAGTTTGTAAATTTACATGAGTAAAACATGAATGTGTAAAATAAGTAAATATAGTCAATCATATGAAAGCAAATTTGACGTCTTCTTTATTGAGATGCGCTTAAAATAGTAAAATTAAGTTATCAATGAGTCATCAAAAAATATAAAATCTGAGTCATATTTTACTTTGTGAAGTTCCTCTTAATAGAGTCTCAGTCGAGGTGGTCAGATGGCGGTTCTGGATTCACTTGTTGACAGTGTTGGGGAAAGTAATGCAATACAATATTGCGTTGCTCCCTTAAAATGTTACAAATTGCGTTACAAAATAACTTTTTAAGCAAAGTAATGCATTATGTTACTTTTTCTCACCTACAGTAGGCTGGGCTTGTTTAAAAAAAAAAGTATTTTGTGCAAATGTAAAGACCCTTTCATACCCAAATGTAAATAATAAGCCTCAGGCTGAATGAAATGTAAATTCACAGGTGTACAGTAGAGGGTACAGCTCAAACCTTTCAGATGCTGTTATTCTGAATTGCAGAAGAATATGATTCAGGAGGAGATTTAACACTCCACCAATAAAAACAAAAACTTTTTGCATCATCGAAGGTCAGCAGTAAGTACATTGGACAATAAATTGAGAATAAATGCATTAAAATATTTGTTTTATTTAACGTATTTAATTATTGGAGGTTTGCATAGTATTCTGATTTTGCATTTCACTTTTGATTTTATTCATTTTGAGTTATTCAAAGACAAAAAATAATAATAAAAAACTCACAAATAAAAAGAGTTTGTTTCATTTTATGTTCTTGTTCTTTTTATTTGTGAGTTTTGAGTTTTTATTTATTTATTTTGGCATTGAATAACTTTATTCAGTAGGTCGGGGAGGAGATATTGACGTGAAGCGCAAGTCCAGAGAAACCTTTTGGACTTTTACTTTAAATACATTGTTTCCCAAATGTCTGAATCAGGAAATAGACTATAGTATATTTTGTTGATCTTTTGCCTTCTCTTCTTCTTTTATTTTCCCCTCCCCCCTTTTCTCCCCTTTTCTTTCTCTTTCCTTTCTCCCCAAATCTTGTTAGGAAACCCTTCCTACAATTATTAGAGTAGCGCACCTGTTGCTGATTGCTAGAGTGTATATAGCAGTATGTGACGTTGCTTCTCTTGATGTCTGGTAAAGGCCTTGACAATGGACGAAACGTCACATGTTTTGTTTTTATCAATAAAGTTGGATTTCTTCAAGAGTGAGTGTTGCACATTTTTCCTATTACAGAAATTTTTGATTTTTGGTTACACTTTCTCTTTTGTTGATAGTGCATCTCTTTTTTAATACTTTCTTTGTATACCCCTTTCTTATGGAAATGTGGCAGTGTATACTCTGTTGGTCTATTCTCAGAATAAAAAAGTTATAAATCTCACTATATGGTGTTTATTTACTGTAAATTGCTCTGTATAAAGGCTTAAATCTGACTAGGACTGGAACTTTCTGTGTATAACTAGATTTTGTCTCTTGACTGTCAGAGAGGAAGCAAATTATTTTATAAGACACGAAAATACTGCAACATTCAGATGAGACGAACGTCTTGAAGAGTCTAGAACAATCACAGATAAACTCAGGGTAAATATTCTATACTTTTGTGATATCTACATCTTTTTAGTGCTGATCTCGGTTTATGAAACCAGAAAAGCTCTCTTGAAGATTCAGAGGAGTTATGAAAGCATAACAGGAGGGCGGTGGAACCATATTATCATGAGAACTGGTTTGTGGAATGCAAATGTAAACCGGTTCCTCTAGATGCAGTTTGTTTTACTGGAAAGGTCGGCCTGTTTTTTTACCCGAAAAGGTTGAGTGTTTCCCTATTGAACTAATCAGTCTGAAACAACACAGTCATGTTGTACCGTTAGTTTGATCATTGATTTAATAACTGTAATTAGAATGCAGGTTAATTCATTTGTTTATCATATAAATAACTGACAACACTATGAATGTTAGCGTTAGAGATAAGAGGTCATAACACTGTTTTACATTTCTATTACTGTAACTCAATTGGGATTAGACGATCTGATGATCATTTAGCGCCACCCTTCTGGACAGAGGCCGATCAGACAAACACATGGATTTTAATAAGAGATTACAAGAGCTGATTATTCATGAAGAAAATGAAAATTTGAAATGATACTTTACAAATTCTTGGAACATTTAACATTGTTTCTTTTAATATGTATTGTTTTATTTACATATTAATATTGAATGTAAAGATCTTATACATCAGACACAACAGTCTTTATTTTACAGAAGTTTGAACTCAGCAAAAATCCACATGAGCGAATACTGAGATTGGAACAAAATCAACTCATGTTAATGCTATCAGGTTTGAAACTGGAACACAAAAACTGGTGCGCAATGACATCTCTAGCTTTGTGCTTTTGCACATGCCACTGATTTCTTTTTAATGACACTCCTTATGTCAACTTTTTGATGAAACAGGAACAAAACAATAAACTGTAACTGACAGTAAAAAACACACAGAAGTATCTTTTAAACAGTTACAGACACGGACAATCCTATTGAAGTTTCAAAGTAATTGTTTTCCAGCTAAAGTTATATGGATATGATTCGGAAAAGTTTTCATCATATGTTCATTTTACATGCATTTAAAAAATGAAATTTTGATATTTGATATAAAACATCTTGATATTTTGTATTCTAACAAAGACGAAGATGTTTCCAGTTGATCACATAATGTTTTAAATTGCATGTGATGTCATAACTTTATGTTTCACAGTAATTTTTTATAGTAATAGAGATTTTAAAAAATATATATATTTATGGACATTTAAAGTAATATATAACACTGGCACTAGTTCTGAATTTTAATTATATAAATGCTATTATATTCAGCACAATTGTGAGTTTATGAATAGTAAATGTTTTCCATTTTTTATTGTTAAACTGATCCAGGTTCAGTCCAGATGTTGACTGAGAGCATAGATCTGGTCTGGGAACTGAGAAAAATTAAAAACTTTACCTTTGAGGTACGAGAATACAGCAGAGCGAAAGATTATGAATGAATTAAGCTTCAGACTTGTTAAGCTGCATTCACACTGCAGTGGCTGGCGGCGAGATCACAAGGTCTCACTACTGGTTACTAACGTCTGTGAATGACATTTGTGTATGTTACTCCATGTAGTAGACAACAAATCAGTTCTCTTTCTGCTACAAACAAACATTTTGGATTGCATTACTTAGTTACTTTTTATGAAAAGTCATGCATTACATTACTTTTGCGTCACTTTTTCCCACCTGCACTGGAATTGCTTTTTGTTTTTTATAACAACAAAGAAAGTTATATTCTTGGCAAATGTAATGACCCTTTCACAGCTAATGTGAAGGGAATAAGCCTATTCACTCCTGTACAGTAGAGGGCGCCGCTCAAACAAACCTTTCAGCTGCTGTTATTCTGGATTAAAGAACAATAGGATTCAGGAGAAGGAAGTTCAACACTTTTATTTATAAATCTAATCTAAAGTCATTTTTGCTTATTAGTATGGTTGATTTACATAATTGAGGGTCAGCAGCAAAGACACTGGTTAATAAAGTGAAATCAAATACATGAAGCAATTAATGAATTATAAAAGTTTAGCGTAAAATTCTGAGATTGCATTTTATTGTTTTTATTCATTTTGAGGAATACTGAATGTTTTTGTGCAAGTGAGATGAGTTAATGTATGTTCACATTTAGAACTAAAATAACACACACACACACACACACACACACACACACACACACACACACACACACAAACACACACACACACACACACACACACACACACACACTCCTCACTTTATTTCTCTCTACATGAGGACAAGAGAGCTGTCAGTCAATAAATGTGAATAAGTAACTATTTATTTAATTATGCCTCTGGCATGTAGGGCAGCAAAGAAAAGGTCCTCCACTCTGGTCGATTATGGGCTATTTTCTGGACATCTCCCCATGTCAGGTTCATAGATTTAATTTCTTCCTCTTCTGTGCAACGCCAGGTGATCTTGGGTCGTCCTCTCTTCTACCTTCGGTTGTCCAATGAAGGGCTACTCTTGGGATGCTGTCTTGCTCTCTTCTCAAAGCATGCCCAATCCAGGTCCAGCGCCGCTTTGTTACAATGCTACCTATGCTGTCTTGTTGATAATAGATCCTCATTTGATATCTTGCTTAGCCAAAAAATCCGACAGATTCTTCTCAGACTCCTTGTGTGGAAGACTGACAAGGCCCCTTTCACACAGCGCGTTGATCCCGGGAAATTGCCAGAACGCCTTCTGTGTGAACGCAAAATCGACCCGGGATTGATGCCGGAATTGATGCCGGGATGGGGACCTACAACCCCAAATCAGAAAAAGTTGGGACACTGTACAAATTGTGAGTAAAAAAGGAATGGAATAATTTACAGATCTAATAAACTTATATTTTATTCACAATAGAATATAGATAACATCAAATGTTGAAAGTGAGACATTTTGAAATGTCATGCCAAATATTGGCTCATTTTGGATTTCATGAGAGCTACACATTCCAAAAAAGTTGGGACAGGGAGCAATAAGAGGCCGGAAAAGTTAAATGTACATATAAGGAACAGCTGGGGGACCAATTTGCAACTTATTAGGTCAATTGGCAACATGATTGGGTATAAAAAGAGCCTCTCAGAGTGGCAGTGTCTCTCAGAAGTCAAGATGGGCAGAGGATCACCAATTCCCCCAATGCTGTGGTGAAAAATAGTGGAGCAATATCAGAAAGGAGTTTCTCAGAGAAAAATTGCAAAGAGTTTGAAGTTATCATCATCTACAGTGTATAATATCATCCAAAGATTCAGAGAATCTGGAACAATCTCTGTGCGTAAGGGTCGAGGTCGGAAAACCATACTGGATGCCTGTGATCTTCGGGTCCTTAGATGGCACTGCATCACATACAGGAATGCTATTGTAATGGAAATCACAACATGGGCTCAGGAATACTTCCAGAAAACATTGTCGGTGAACACACTCCACCGTGCCATTCGCCGTTGCCGGCTAAAACTCTATGGGTCAAAAAAGAAGCCATATCTATACAGGATCCAGAAGCGCAGGCATTTTCTCTGGGCCAAGGCTCATTTAAAATGGACTGTGGCAAAGTGGAAAACTGTTCAGTGGTCAGACGAATCAAAATTTGAAGTTCTTTTTGGAAAACTGGGACACCATGTCATCCGGACTAAAGAGGACAAGGACAACCCAAGTTGTTATCTGCGCTCAGTTCAGAAGCCTACATCTCTGATGGTATGGGGTTGCATGAGTGCGTGTGGCATGGGCAGATTACACATCTGGAAAGGCACCATCAATGCTGAAAGGTATATCCAAGTTCTACAACAACATATGCTCCCATCCAGACGTCGTCTCTTTCAGGGAAGACCTTGCATTTTCCAACATTACAATGCCAGACCACATACTGCATCAATTACAATATGACTGCGTAGAAGGAGGATCCGGGTACTGAAATGGTCAGCCTGCAGTCCAGATCTTTCACCCATAGAAACATTTGGTGCATCATAAAGAGGAAGATGCGGCAAAGAAGACCTAAGACAGTTGAGCCACTAGAAGCCTGTATTAGACAAGAATGGGACAACATTCCTATTCCTAAACTTGAGCAACTTGTCTCCTCAGTCCCCAGACGTTTGCAGAATGTTATAAAAAGAAGAGGGGATGCCACACAGTGGTAAACATGGCCTTTTTTGAGATGTGTTGATGCCATGAAATTTAAAATCAACTTATTTTTCCCTTAAAATGATACATCTTCTCAGATTAAACATTTGATATGTTGTATTCTGAATAAAATATTGAAATTTGAAACTTCTACATCATTGCATTCTGTTTTTTATTCACAATTTGTACAGTGTCCCAACTTTTTCTGATTTGGGGTTGTAGTAACATTGCCGTGTTCAGTCCCGGAACGCGCTCTGTGTGAACAAAAGCCGTAATCAATGCCGTGTCGTAGTGATGATGCTGAAGCCGGGATCGTTCACCAGCTAGTGAAACGGTACGTAATGCGCTAGTTTATGATCGAATCAGTGAAAAAAATGCACAAGCGTGGTTTCTCGAGAGAGAAATCGCAGCTCATAAGCAAACTTAAGACGCTGCTGAGACATTACATGTCACACCGATGTCACGTGTCTTTACTGGATTTTTACGGGTTGTGTGTAAACGCACTCTCTGATTCCGGAAAATCACTGGCAGTTGTGAATAAAACGAATAAAACGAATACGGGTCAAATCCCGGGTCACTTTATCCGTGTATTTTCCGGAATCTCTGTGTGAAAGGGGCTACAGTTGGCATATGTCACTTGCTGTCATTCTCCAGCATTCTGCACCATACAGTAGGGTGGATAGAACGCAGCTCTGATATAATTTGAGTTTTGTCTTGGTTCTATACCGCTGAGACTTCCATATTTTGTTTAGCATTCTGAATGCATTTCTGGCTTTGTTGATTCTGTTTTTAATGTCATTGTGTGCACCCCCATCATATCTTACAGTACTCCCAAGATATGTGAACTCATTTGTTGTCAGTAGAGCTTCTCCATTCACATGTATTGGTAATGGATCTGAGATGTTTAGCACCATCACTTCAGATTTCCTCTGGTTTATTTTAAGGCCAACTTGCAAAGTAGCTGAGACGTGATGTTTTCTCTTGCATGCGTTGGTGAGTGTGTGAGACTAGAGCCAGATCATCAGCAAAATCAAGGTCTTCCATTGTTGACAAGAGGGTCCATCGTATACTTCTTGTTTTGTCTTCTGTTGTGCGGCACATCACCCAGTCGATAACGATGTTGAAGAGCAATGCTGACATCACACATCCTTGTCTGACTCCTGTCTCCTGCCAGGCTACTGTTTCCCACCGGCATTTGAAGTTGGCATAGAAGGTCTTGATGAGGTCCACTATGTGTTGTGGAATTCCATACATCCTTAAGATGTTCCAGAGGCCGTCTCGGTGTATACTATCGAAAGTCGATAAAATGTATGTACATTTGCCTCTGCCATTCTGTGCATTGTTTGTTGTGGTTTCAATCTTTCTTATGAAATCACTTCTCAGGTTTCAATCTTTCTTATGAAATCACTTCTCAGAGATCTTTGATGCCAGAAATATTGTAGACTTTATTTAACAAAACAAAGCCGAGCAACCTCCCGAAGGGAGGTCCTGCAGGAGACGACTCCCTGCAGGAGATGACTCTCGAACATCGGTTAGCTTTTCACATATATACATACATCGCCTCCAAAAATGGTCATACATCCTATAGATAGGGTCTTGCACCATGTGACACACTTAAATAGAATTCACTGCTGCATCAGCATTCTTGACCTTTCTGTAAGCCCCCAAAAGACAAACCAAAGTCACACACTCACAAAGGAAATAAATAATAGTGTCTTAATATGTAACTAAATTACTTATTTTCTAAATAATAAAATCTTCAACATTCTATGATATTACGAAGTGCAAATATCTGGTCAATGCACCCTCTCCCCTTACGGAATCCTGCCTGTTCATTCCTGAGTTTCTTATCTACTGCCTCTAAGACGCTGCTCAATGATTTTTGCCATGATTTTGCTTGGTATCGATTGGAGTGTGATTCCGCGCCATGTGTTACAATCTCTCAAGTTATCCTTCTTTGGTATCTTTATGATAATTCCTTCCGACCAGTCATCAGGTATTTCCTTTTCCTCCCAGATAGTTTTGAATAGTGGTTTAAGTATTTTGGAGGCGAGGTCTGGGTTTGCTTTGAAAAGCTCTGCATAAGGTTATCTTGGCCTGGGGCTTTTCCATTTTCAACTTCCTGAAAGTGCTCTGCCCATCAAGCTTCTTGTTGCGACAGTTGTCAATAGCTAACCCTTTTTGTCTACTATTTGTGCCTCAGTTGTTCGTCTGTGTTTGCCACTCACTATTTTGGTGATCTTGTAGACTTTTCCTTGCTCCCCTTTCCTAGCTGCCTCTTGACTTGCAAGATCTTCTAGATATGTTCGCTTGTCTGCTCTGGCTTTCCTTCGCACTGCTTTTTTTTTTTTTTGCTTTGTTTCTTGGTACTGTTTCCTGTATTTTTCTTTAAGCCGTTCAGACGTTGTCTCATTTACTTTCTTCTTTAAGACCCTTCTATTTTCTACAGTTTACCATGTGTCATCACTTAACAATTCCTTCTTTTCCTTGTGCTTGTATCCTAGACAGGCTTCACTGGTCTTCACATAGGCTGTTTTGGTCTGTTCCCACAGTGTTGATATCGTCTGATTTTGGCTCTGTATGATCCAACATATCTGCTATTGCCTGGAATCTGTTCTTTAGTTGTAGCACAAAATAACCTCTGACCTTGGTATCATGTAGCTTTCCGACATCAAATTGCTTTCTGGCTGTCTTTCTGCTTCCTGTTTTCCTAAGCTTTATTCTCAGCACAGCTGTTACCAGGTGATGATCGCTACCAACGTCTGCCCCTCGTTTGATCTTAACATCAAGTAAAGATCGTCTCCATGTGTCATTTATCATGAGATGATCTATTTGATTTTGATCCTTTCCATTTGGAGAGTACCATGTTAGCTTATGAATCGCCTTGTGTTGGAACAGGGTTCCCCAATGACGAGGTCATGCATGGTGCAAAACTCCGCTAACCTCTCCCCATTCTCATTCATGACACCGCAACCTTCCCTTCCCATCGCCCTGTCGTGTTCTGTGTTGCTGTTTCCCATCTTAGGTCCCCCATCACTATCCTCATGTCTGGGTGTAGTTTCCAATATAGCCTGCAGTTGTTCGTAGAATTCATCTTTCCAGGTGTCATCGCTGTAATTTGTTGGAGCATAGCACTGGATGATAGTTGTGTTAATTTGCTTCCCCCTCAGCCTAATCTTCATGAGCCTACTGTCGACAGGTTTCCACTCTATCAAGCTCTTCTCTACTCCTTTCTTCAGAATGATGGCTACTGTTGGTGGTCATCTCTTCCTGATTACAGCACTGTTTCCCCTGAGCTTGTTGTGAGTCTCCCTGATCCTGTCCATCTGCTTTCACTTACTCCAAGTATATCTATGTTGTATCTTCTCATCTCTGATGTCACTTGTGCTAATTTGCCTGTATCGTACATTGTTCTTACATTCCAAAATCCTATCCTAGTCTTAAGTTTGGCATTCAGAATTTCCACCTTCCTGTCACTGGCTTCCTTTCGGCTTTCACCAATGGCATTCATCCTAGCATCTGACGATAGTCTTGGAAGTCCATCACGCCCAGTAGTGTTGATTCCTTCTGTTGCTGTTTCCGTAATGTGCTTGTTTTTTACAAGACAGAGTTGTTAGCCCTGTGCTGAACCTCCAACCTGGAGGACCAGTGGATTGCTTTTTGTCTAACCTCTACCCTTTGACCTGTCCAGCATGGGTGGCCCTACCAGGAGTTAAATCTCCCGCTGGAATAGCTCTAGGGGTCATTGAGACACACAAACCAAAAAGATTGTGTTATGGCTAAATGCCTTTACCTGATAATGATGAACACACACTGTAAAAAAAAAAATGTTGGTTTAACTTTTTAAAAAGCAAGTTACCTTGTTGCCTTAAAATTTTGAGTTTGTTGTAATAATAAATTTGAGATAATACAATGAGGAAGAATGGTTTAATAAACATAAACTCAAAATAGTATGTTATCTTCACACATTAGTTATCGAAGTTGATTTGACAAAAGATAAAAAGTTGTGATAACAAATCATGAAAATATTTTTTTTACAGTGCAGAAAACAAAAACTTTAGATGGTTTTGCCATACAATCTGAGCAGGTAGCGGAATACGGGAAAGCTAATGAAGTTACATTAAAAGCCACATCTCTTTTTTTTACTGCTAAAAGCCTTAAAAACTTTGTAAATAGTTCAAAAAAAAAATCGCTGGTGGGTTGAAGGTTAGCAACAGTCAACTCTACAGAGAGCAGACACACGGTGGAGAATGCCTCCATCTAGAGGTGGATGTTCGGCAGCACATCAGTGAGAAACACCTGTAGTCGCAGTGACGAGGAAATGTGCTGAATTCTGCAGTGAACTTTACTGATTATATGTGTATATTATATATATATCGAGGCTGCTGAAAGAGTTTAGGTGAGCATTTGGATCGCATCTGAAGAGTTGCAGAATTATTTATATGACTTTAATACCAAAGTGAATCAATCAAGGAGCACAATGGTTATAGGTTCTGTTTGATTTTATATTATTCTTTAGTACATTTTTGTGCAATTGTTTCTTGTTGTGTAAAACCTGTTCCCGGCTCTGTGGTTGATATTGATACACATCTATTCTATTTAAGTCGATAAAGCTGAATGCAAATGTTCGTCAACATGCAAAAATACAACCACTGAAGCTCAAGAGGAATTTAGAGAGATTTGCATGAAAGCAATGCAAATGATAAATGATGACACCGGGATTATGGCAGTGAAATTAGTCATCCTTGCCTTGAATACCTGTAGACGTATAGACTTAGGCACCATCTTTATTTTCTTATTTTTTCACATTTAAGATTATTTTTGCTGTTATTTCAAATTCCTGTTATATATATTTTATTGATTATATTTTTAGCCTAGTCCCAAAACAGACTTTCAGTCTTGGACAATGAAATCCATTTTTTTTTTCATGTTTAAAACATGATGATATTTTGCACCAAATTGTCAAACTGCAAAAAGTATGAAAATATTACTTCTTGTGGTTCAATGCATTTTTTAATTACATAAAATACAAGAAAGTAGACAAAGAAGTAATTCTGAATGGTGTCAAACTAAATGTATCAACACAACACATATTTTGAGATTCAATTCAATTCACATTTATTTGTATAGCACTTTTCACAATACATATCATTTCAAAGCAGCTTTACAGAAAATGCATTGAGTCCACATTAAAACTTAGAGTGATCTGTTATCAGAGGTAGGCTAACTGTTGTGTAGTAGGCTATTTCAGAAATGTACAAATAAGTTAGCTAAAAATTTATTGATTAAACAATGTAATAATTTAAGGTAGAAACATCGAGCTCATTGTCTAAAAAGGACAAACATTACATGTAATGTAATGTATGTATAATTTATGTCAGAATTCATTCCACTGTGACTATATATTTAAATATGAGAGAGAGAGAGAGAGAGAGAGAGAGAGAGAGAGAGAGAGAGAGAGAGAGAGAGAGAGAGGGAGAGGGAATGAAGCAGGGCGTTCGCGTTCTCTCTGTCAAAGCGTTCGCGTTATGTGCGCCTGGTCACGCCTGCCGCATCCACAGCACAAACGGGAATAGCACATCTCTCCCGTCAGGAACCGACACGCTTCCACATTAGAGTCAATAGTTAGGGTTCGGTCAGTTATTTGATCGAAACACCGAGGCCTGTGCTTTTCTCGCCGTGTGTTTCTATTGTATGCAGAAGAATCCATGACAGCCGCATCTTCCATTGATCTGTTGATATCTGGGATCTTCACTGCTGTCCTTTACTACGAGCTCAACATCTGGACACGACCACAGGCTCTTCTCTTTTATATTACACCGAGAATCCTGTTTTGATGAAGACATTTTTTTAACACGGTGAATGTAGATGTGAACGCAGCCTTTTTATTCATATTAAGCCAAACAGTGTTTTTTTAGTCGTCGTGTTTTCGTGATTTAGATTCAGCCATCGTTCCGCGCAGGCCGTGGTTTTAGTCACGGATCTACACGATTGGTTTCTGCGCTAAATGTCGCGGATGTTGTTGATTATCGGTGTTATTTATTGCGGATTTAAACCGTTTTTTAAATCCGCGTGGATGGGGAGCGGCGCCAGGCGGGAATTTGCGTCCGCAGCAAACGACGCGTTTATTTTTTCCTGCTCTTAATTTCTCCTTTTTATTAGTATGATTATTTTTGGTTTTCGATTAAAATCGACTGTCTACCAGACAAGGATCACCTTCTGTTCTGTCGTGGACGGGGAGCGGCGCAAGGCGGGATTTTACGACGTATAACCTACAATATATTTTTACCTCAGCTCGATTCCTCATCGTTAATATTATTACTGTTGAGTGTTTAATTTTTGATGAAAATCACCTGTCCACCAGAAGAGGATCACCCTCAGCTCATCGTCTCATTGCAATACCCTTGACGATCAACAGTTCGTCGCGTAAAAGCGACATGCCTCGAAATACGCGCGATTAGAGCGTTTCGACGTCGAATCGAAGAATTTCTGCTGTGCTCATGACGAGTAACAAACCAAAACGTTTCTCATCTTCACTCATGGATGCTTTTGATGCTATATGGTAATTTGTCTTATCGACAGCGTCAGGAGACTGTATTCATATTGGATTATATCATTCCCCGTGTGTATTATTCCTCCTGCGTGTTTATGACTGAAGACACTCTGTGAGGTGGATTTTAAATATCATGTTTTTGGTCCATTATCGTCTGGAAGATGGCAGCTGATTAAATTTTAATCTTGATGCATTCTGGCGACACGGGAGGAGAGGAGAAGCGAGTGAACCGGGGAGGAGAGGAGAGAGGAGAGGATGTAGGGTGGATACGGAACACCAGAAGGTACGAATGAATGAATGAACGAAATAACGACTGTCAGTGTGTGTGTGGGTGTGTGTTCAGTTAAATCCCAAACACACATTTCCACACACACATCACTGTCTAGGCCTATATTCCACTCACATCACTTCATTTACACATTTATGTTAATGTTAATGAGGATATATCATAATTCTAGTGTTTTTTCTATTGCATTTTAGAATTTGTGTGTGAGTGTGAGTGTGTGTGTGTTATATATTCTACATCTACACATCACTTCATATATCATAATTCTAGTGTTTTTTCTATTGCATTTTATCGCGCACACACACACACACACACACACACACACACACACACACACACACACACACACACACACAAACACACACACACACACACACACACACACAACTAGAAACTAAATGCCCCCCCCCCCCCCACCAATGCAATTTGTATTAACAAAATTACATTTATTTAACATCTGAGGACAAACCCATCCCTAAAGTATAGTATACACACACACAAACACACACACACACTCACAAACGTATATAAAATCACATAATTGCATACATATCACATGCACACACATAAGCACACATTCTCCATGCACAGCCCTATCATACATACACACACGCACGCACACGTTGTGGTCATTTTTCATTGGATGTAAATTGAGTTACAGGCCAAAGGCGCGCTGAACGCTGCGGATCGTGAGTGGTGTGTAAATGTGCTGGCGCCAGTCAGTGTCTACTGGTGCATTCTGACAGACCTCCATCTCTCCCCACCCAACATCTCCTCCATCACACACACACACACACACACACACACACACACACGCGCGCACATTCACTCATGCACATACATACACACACACACACACGCGCACAGTCACTCATGCACACACACACACACACACACACACACACACACACACACACACACACACACACACACACACACACACACACACACACACACACACACTCCATCTGAGAAATGCATTTGAGCAGAGTGTGTGTGTGTGTGTGTGTGTGTGTGTGTGTGTGTGTGTGTGTATGTGTGTGTGATTTAGGGGCAAAATATGATTGCTATAAGTGAGATAAATCTGGGGGGGAAAAAATCCCCATTTGTTTGTTTTCAATTGGGAAAATG
Organism: Phoxinus dragarum; assembly: GCA_033366665.1. Taxonomy (NCBI): domain Eukaryota; kingdom Metazoa; phylum Chordata; class Actinopteri; order Cypriniformes; family Leuciscidae; genus Phoxinus; species Phoxinus dragarum. The sequence continues at coordinate 14,815 of JARPMJ010008342.1, forward strand.
GTTCAAAAATGGTAAATATTGTTTCATAAATATGTAGTTGTATTCTAGAAATGTAAAATGTTTTCTTTTAGCGTTTGCGTTAGTCATATAAGGTCTATGGTGCTGTATTGCCACTTTAGATACAATCAAACCAAAAATTCTTGAGACACCAGATATCATTTTTGATTTTTTTTTTTCACTAGTGTGTGCAGGACACTATAGTTAATTTCTGTAAGTGAGGAGAGCAAAATAAAGTAAACTGTGACATATTATACACATAAACTCTTCATACAGAGACTACCAGTGACATTTATACACATTTGGGACCAAAACTGGTTGGGCCACTTTGAGCTAAACTGGTATTATCTAATTGTGTAGTTAAATTTACCAGCTGACAGATATTCAACATAATTCATGTGTGAGACAGTCTAACAGTGTGTGTGTGTGTGTGTGTGAGACAGTCTAACAGAAGGATGGACAAAACCTGTCATGTTTTATCACCATTTTCTAAACTATAGCGAATAAACTGTGAAAATGTGGGAAATGTTGAAGAAGTCTGGATAAATGTTGGGTTGACTGTATAAGTGTGTGTGCGGGGTTACTTGCCTAAATTCTGAGGATAAATGTGTCTACAGAAGTGAGCTGAATCTGACGAAACTGGGACATCAGGGGCGAATATATTCTGCTAATGCAAAATGAGACGTTTAAAGTTGCTTTTAGTCCTCATTTGTGTAAGTAAAGTGTTTGTGTTTAATAGACAGCTATATAGAGAAAGTGTGTTTATAAAGACACACATAATGATCTTGTGAAGACCCACGGATGGTTGCGCGAGCAAAGACACGAAACACAAACACATGCAAAAGCACCGGCTGCTAGTCAAAGCAAGAGGAGGACGAGCAGGAATGATCTCATGTGTCGCTTCTCTTGTTTGTTTATTGGGAAAAGAAGAAGTGTGTGGATTCTGCATGTGATGAAGAAACACTCATAACTCATAAATAGATGAATACAGTACATTGACCCCTGAGCTGGTGGTCGTTCGTTCATCCTCTAGCGTTTGTCTTCATATTTATAGCGCTAGATAAACTGGTGTTATTTATGTATCCTCGTTCTGCTTTCTCAGCGGTGTTCTTGTTCTTGTGGGTAAAAATACTTATTTTCCGAGTGTATCATGCAGAAGTCATTTGTAAGCTGATTTTCTTGAAGTGTAAACGCTTTCTAAACAATAGGGAAACCTATTTCTTCTGGGAAACCAATATTTGGTCGAGACACAACTATTGAAAATCTGGAATCTGAGGAGCAAAAAAATGTAAACATTGAGAAAATCTCCTTTAAAGTTGTGCATTTATGTTCACGATTGTGCTGCATTCACTCACAAAAATACATGTTTTATATATTTACGTTCATAAAACATGATGTTTACTTAATATCCTAATGATTTTTGGCATAAAAATCTATAATTTTGACCCATACGATGTGTAGTTGGCTATTCCACAGATATACCCGCGCGACTCCAGACTGGCTCTGTGATCCACACACATGTTTTCACTATTGGCTTGAATGTGTGTGTTGATCTCTCAATCTGTCTTCTTGGACTAAGTCTTCATTCTTCTAATGTCTGTATTAATAACTCAGCCGCTCTAGACTGTCATTTATTCCTGCATTATGCGACCGGATTAACAACAGTGCAGAGTTGAGATGGGAGACTCATTATGACTGTCACCAATAGTGTTGATGACGAATAACACCGTTTATGTTACTGGTGTAACGTAAATGACTCGGACTCTGGGTCCATGCGAATTAGCTCAATAGGGAATTTTGGGAAATATTAATAATCATAACTCATGGTCATAATTCATAAATCGCATATACATTTACTTTATCAATTTTCGGTATTTACCTCTTAACTGGCCGGTTCTCGTTTATCAAATCAGTCACAAGTGTACATATGTAAGATAGCTTATCACAGATCAGCAAAAGGGTATTACCGTGTTTACAAACTCCACGAAAGTTTATCTTCTGGCCACGAACATAAAACTTTCTGAGTTTATGAATTAAAACTAGGCTACTCAAAGTAGTCTAATATCGAGCGTGTAGCTTAATTAGATCTTTGGCATTTCAGTGACTTCATAAAATGGGTTTTTCAAACACAGAGACAGTCAAAGTATGAATGGGTTTTAATAAATGTCAAAACTAGAGATTACATGAGCTACAACTATAAACGTACGTAAAAATGCAAACAATAAAACAAACAAACATTTAAACAAACAAGAACATAAGAAATAGCGTGATCAGAGTGAATGAAATGAAAGGGAGAAAATAAGAAGAGAGAAAGAGCTGGTAATAATTACAGACAGAAACCTCATTTCAAGAGACACCTGGACTCAGCTTCAGAGCGGTCAATACTTGCGAGTTTTGTTCTCTGTTCGGTGTATGCTGAGAGGCAGGGAGCGCGGACGGTGTCCTGTTTCTGCTGCGTCTTCCGGTGTCGCGGGAAACTTAAAAGGCTCACTGAATGTAACGTTTACCGGAAAATAAGATTCATCTCCCGTGAAGGAAGAGGCAAATAACTTAGTTGCATAGAACGGCAGCTACGACTCGAACATGTGGTGTCCGAGGGAGATGGCCGGAGGTGAGCAGCGCGCGTAAGAGCGCGGAAGAGTTGGAGAGTTGGATAGCCAAAAGTCAAAAGGGTCTAAAGTCAGGGAAAGAGAATAGCTTTTAAAGACATATGTTTACGCCTTCTTTTTGGGACAACAGCAAATAGGATCTTCTGATCTGGAGCGGGAAAGATGTTTCTTTGTTTCGTGAAGAAACGCCCACTTTGACTATGTCATGTGAGAAATCAAGTTTTAACATTCATATCTAGAAATAGGGTATTTCCTAGAATAAATACATATTCTTGTACTTTGCAGTCAAGATTCGACTCCGACATGTTTTTTCCATTACAATGACACCTCGAATGACGTTTTTTGGATGAAAGAAATACAGGGTTACCTAATTTCCTCATACTCACTAGCATAGTGATATTGATTAACCTAACAACGTTGCATAGATACCTCAGACATTATCTTGACCAATTATAGACATAAAAATCTATCAACAACATTGCTATTGGATCATATGTGGACATTTTAGTTTCAGAGTCCATGAGTGTGTGTGTGTAACAGTCAATGTCCTTAAGGCATCACGTGATCTTGGTGTTGAGTCATTCAAAGTTCGGACCTCGTGACGAACCTTTGGGGAGTCAGTAATCATATCAGTGGACAATGTCGGTTTGTGTCCTGAATAGCGCTTTTGTGGGTCACTTTTGACGCAAAACAGGGTAATCTTTGAAAACTTAAAGAACAGGGCTGTGTTCTGGGTGTTATTCATTAACTTAATCAAGTGGTCAATATCCTGTGCTTAAAGTCCCAGGGGTCTTCTTAGTCTCTGGCAAGAATGTGTACATTGTTCAGATAAACGAATCATGCATTCGGCTCCCATACGCTACACTGGCAAAAGCCTTTAGATCAGAAGAATTTACAATTATGAGGGACATATTCAGTCGAGTGTGTCCTAAATGCAGAGGCGTACAGTAGCAAAGTACATTTACTTGAGTACACTTTTTAAATATCGTAAAAAAATATTTTCATGATTTGTTATCACAACTTTTTATCTTTTGTCAAATCAACTTGATAACTAATGTGTGAAGATAACATTTTGAGTTTCTGTTTATTAAACCATTATTCTTCATTGTATTAACTCACATTTTTAATTACAACGAACTCAACATTTTAAGGCAACAAGGTAACTTGCTTTTTTAAGTTAAACCAACTTTTTTTTTTACAGTGTAGTTGAGTATAATTTTTCTCTAAACTTTTAACTTCTACTCCACTACTTTTCTGTCAAGGTCCTTGAGTAACGTCAGTCGGGAGGATTTCGGTTAGCGGGTTGTTACCGGTTTTCATGTTCAACGCTGGGTTTGGTCTTCTAAATGTGAATGTTGTCAGTGTTTTGAGCACACTAGCTTATAGATAACAGTAATATTCCTACTAAACGCCTGAAACCATAGTGCACGTTATTGAGTGCACGTATTCAATCTCACATTCAACACCACGACTGGAACTGTGTTTTAGAAATCATTGATATGAGCGTAGGTATATATTCAGAGGCATAAGATACTGTAAGTCTTACATACAACAATGTACCAATAATAAAACAATGCACTGTTTACTTCTGATACTCAAGTGCTTTTAAACACGAGTACTCCTGAAGTAAACCTCGTCTTTACCACTCTTACTTGTACCGGAGTAATATCTGACCGGTAGTATCTGTACTTTCACTCAAGTAAGGAAATTGTGTACTTTGTCCATCTCTGCCGAAATGGTGTATTTAATGTATTTTTGAAAACATTAATTATATATTTGCATGCTTTTATGTTTATGAGTAACCTGCCAATGCTGGAAATCTAAAAAATGACTGAATATATCATGATATAAATATACCATCTTAGCACAACAATCTTCACCTCTGTTTTCATCTTCAGTAGCAGAAAGCAGTGTGAATAGAGCGCCAATAGAGTGTGTGTGTATGTGTGTGTGTGTGTGTGTGTGTGTGTGTGTGTGTGTGTGTGTGTGTGTGTGTGTGTGAGAAAAGGTTGTTTTTGTGACGTTTCATGTAAACTCGTCGACGTCATTAATCCTCGTTTTTTACCAACCAGTCGATTCCTGAACTCACTGAATATCCGGATGACATACGCCACGCTTCCGAAGTAACGTTGGTTGCGAACGCAGTTTCACGTTGACTTTTCCCCAGTCGTTTGTGTGTGTGTGTGTGTGTGTGTGTGTGTGTGTGTGTGTGTGCGTGTGTGTGTGTGTGTGTGTGTGTGCGTGTGTGCAGCGCTGATGAGAGTGGTGTGTTTGTTTATGTCTCTAACACAGAGGGTGAATTCAGAACAGAGGAGTTTTCTCAGCATGAGGGTGAATTATAGCAATTACTCTACTCTGATTATTACACACACACACACACACACACACACGGGAATCTCTCCAGATGAAGCGCTCTGGTGTGTTTGATTCTCAGCGCCCCAGCAGCGAGCGCTCGACACACTCAGGTTTGATCACACCGCTTCAGACACACACAGACGAGTCCACGGTTCTCTCACAGCATGCTTTCAGTGTGTGTGTGTGTGTGTGTGTGTGTGTGTGTGTGTGTGTGTGTGTGTGTGTGTTTTGATCACAACTCTTCAGATACAAACACACACACACACACACACACACACACAGTATTTCCTCGGTTCTCTCTTCATAAATCGTGTCTTTTATCCATGGAAGCGCTGCACAGCCGGACTTTCATTCGAGTTTGACATTTAATTACACCTGAAGGCAAATTCATCTTTGATAATCACACACTAACATCTCATGAATGTGTTTAAAGGATGTGCTCATACACATTCATTTTCAATTTTATATATTCTGCTGGTGGATAAACCCTGAACACAGAAGATATGATTGTTATGTTTATTTATGATTTGGAATAATTGATTCAAATTAATTGCTGACAGCGAAAATGCTTGTATAGAATTTTAATTAGTGAACGATTCAAATTCACCAATATATGATTTATAATATCCGGTTGTTGCTGTTTAACGACCCACTTCAGCGACCACTCATTTCAATAATAATTAATTGTTTGTAATAATTGATCATGTGTTTTTCTCGTGTGTGTGTGTGTGTGTTATGTTTAATGTGAAGTCATTATTCTGAGATATTAGTGTAGGAAGTGTCCTGAACATGGACTTACTGCTGGATTACTCAATACTTTAATACAACATTAGTGCGAGCGCTTAAGTATTAAAGTATTAAGTATTAAAGTTGAGAGTGTAAGTGCAGCGTTTGAACATGAATAATTCATGTGTGTTATTGAGGAGTGTGTGCCGTACTTTACTAAGAAACGCACACTCGAAACAAAAGATTATAATAGTTCAGTCTTTCTACTGTAAATATTATGCTTTATTCAATGTGTTTCGTGCTGTAATTATGGAAGCTTGTTTCCACCACAGAATAAAACACATTTAAAGCGGTGGTGTAATGCCCCTTTTCACAAGATGTAAAATAAGTCTCTGATGTCCCCAGAGTGTGTGTGTGAAGTTTGAGTTTCAGCTCAATATACCCCACAGATATTTTTATATAGCATGTTAAAGTGTCGCTTTTTGAGGGTGAGCACGTTTTTGTGTCTGTCCCTTTAAATGCAAATGAGCTGCTGCTCCCGGCACAGGGGGCGGAGCTTCAAGAGCTTGCACTCACACATACACACATTTATGTTCAAAACGGAGTCAGACAATGATGGAGAGACTCAAGAAGAAGTGACAACATGTAGAAGAACAGGACATTTCTGAATGGTTAGTTGATGATTTTATGTAGATTATGTGTAGTTATCTTCTAGTCACTGATTAGCATATTCTGTCTTGATAATCTATAAATCGTGTTCCTGGGGGCGGGGTTTATGTAAATTCTAGGGTTGGTGATGTCACTAACCCGGGAGGAGTGTCGTGTAGTTCCTACCAGCCGTTTGTTGTAGTTCTTAAAAAGTGATTTCTGTAAAAGCAAATATCTCCCTTTGCTCTGAACTTTGAGTGTTGTAACTTTGCAGATGTTGTTTATGTTCAAACAGCAACATTACACACTGACTAAAGTAAGAAAACACAACATTACACACTAACTACAGTTAGACAACACAACATTACACACTAACTACAGTTAGAAAACACAACATTACACACTAACTACAGTTAGAGAACACAACATTACACACTAACTACAGTTAGAAAACACAACATTACACACTAACTACAGTTAGAAAACACAACATTACACACTAACTACAGTTAGAAAACACAACATTACACACTAACTCTAGCTAGTCCATAAAAAAAAAAAGTGTCCTTTTCGTCATTGGAGAGCGGGTTCGCGGACGCTGGTCCGCGGACGAGCGCGCCGGCCCCCCGAAATTTTTGGGGGGCCGGCCGACGCCGCCACCCGACCCAGAACGGGGCGCCCGACACACGCGGGCAGGCGCGAGGGGCCCCCACGCCCTCGGGGGCCCGACGGGAGGCCCCCGTAGTGGGAGACCCCTTTGAGCAGTTCCGCCTTCGTCCTTGTGTGGCGCCACGCGTGACCCGTCCCACTAACCCACTATTTGTCCGTTTGACCACTGGTTTAGTGGGACCCCCCCCCCCCGTCCCACGAAACCACTATTCGTCCAATAACCCACTATATGGCGCAAACGTCCAGTCGGCCACTCCCACCAGACTCCAAGGCCACGCCCCCCGTCCCACGAACCCAATATTTGTCCGTTTGACCAATGTTTTGTGCAGACCCCCCGCCCCACCCCCCCCGTCCCACGAAACCACTATTTGTCCAATAACCACTATATGGCGCAAACTTCCCGTCGACCCCCCGCCCCCCGACTCCGAGGCCACGCCCCCGTCCCACGAACCCACTATTTGTCCAATAACCCACTATTTGGCGGAAACGTCCCGTTGCCCCCCCCTGACACCCCCCCCACCCCCCCCCACGTCCCACGAACCCACTATTTGTCCAATAACCCACTATTTGGGGCAAATGCCCCCCCGCCCCACCCCGACACCCCCCCACCCACCCCCCGTCCCACGGAACCACTATTTGTCCAATAACCCACTATTTGGGAAAACGTCCCGTTGCCCCCCCCCAACACCCCCCCAACCCCACCCCCCGTCCCACGAACCCACTATTTGTCCAATAACCCACTGTTTTGGGAAGACGTCCCACTAACCCACTATTTTTACCATGGGATAAATGCTACGTGGGATCATCCCACGAACCCACTATTTGTCCAATAACCCACTATTTTTGTAAAATGATTTTCCGCCGTACATGAAAATATGCTGAAATCGGACACAATCCCACGTGCCATCGGTTGAATGGGGATTCAGACAGTTCCTTTGATAGACATTTTTTCTCAAGGTACTGTCTTGATGAAACCTACTTTACTGTACTCAGGGGCCTCCCCTGAGTCCACAGCACCAAGTCCCCATCCCATAATTCCACTGTCCACGAACCCACTATTTTTACAATGGGATAAATGCTACGTGGGATCATCCCACGAAGCCACTATTTGTCCAATAACCCACTATTTTTGAAAAATGATTTTCCCGCATAGTGGGTTATTGGACAAATAGTGGCTTCGTGGATGATCCCACGTAGCATTTATTCAATGGAAAAAAATAGTGGGTTCGTGGACAGTTGAATTATGGGATGGACTTGGTGCTGTGGACTCAGGGGAGGCCCCTGAGTGCAGTAAAATAGTTTTCATCAAGAAAGGACCTTTAAAAAAAATGTTATGTCCAATATTGACTTGGTGGGAAATCATGATACAAAAATAGTGGGTTATTGGACAAATAGTGGCTTCGTGGACACGTGGTTTATGAGCCCATCTTTAATATTTTTTTTGATAAAAACTATTTTACAGCACTCAGGGCCCCCCCTGAGTCTGTGGGACCAAGTCCCATCCCAAAATTCCACCGTCCAGAACCCACTATTTTTTTCCATTGAATAAATGCTACGTGGGATCTCCATATCTCAGCTCTGGAAGGTCTAGAACCTCCATTTTGCCATTCCTCTCTTAGTCCCAACACCCTCTAACAGAATCCAGAGTTTCAAGAAGATCAGAGAAACTTTTTTTCCAGACCCAAAAAAAAGCGTAAGGGGTATGCCTGTCGTTTTTTTTTGGGTCCGAAAAAAAAGTTTCTCTGATCTTCTTGAAACTCTGGATTCTGTTAGAGGGTGTTGAGGCCTAGAGAGGAATCAAAAATGGAGGGTTCTAGATCATTCTAGAGCTGAGATATGGAGATCCCACGTAGCATTTATTCAATGGAAAAAAATAGTGGGTTCCTGGACGGTGGAATTATGGGATGGACTTGGTTCTATGGACTCAGGGAGGCCCCTGAGTGCTGTAAAATAGTTTTTATCAAAAAATATTAAAGATGGGCTCATAAACCACGTGTCCACGAAGCCACTATTTGTCCAATAACCCACTATTTGGCGCAAAACGTCCAATAACCCACTATTTTGTCCAATAACCCACTATATTTGTCCAATAACCCACTATTGTCCAATAACCCACTATTTGGCGCAAACGTCCAATAACCCACTATTTGTCCAATAACCCACTATTTGGCGCAAACGTCCAATAACCCACTATTTGTCCAATAACCCACTATTTGTCCAATAACCCACTATTTGTCCAATAACCCACTATTTGTCCAATAACCCACTATTTGTCCAATAACCCACTATTTGGCGCAAACGTCCAATAACCCACTATTTGTCCAATAACCCACTATTTGTCCAATAACCCACTATATTTGTCCAATAACCCACTATTTGTCCAATAACCCACTATTTGGCGCAAACGTCCCGTTGCCCCCCCCAACACCACCCACCCCCACCCCCCGTCCCACGAACCCACTATTTTTACAATGGAATAAATGCTACGTGGGATCCATAGGCCCCGAACTTTGAACGGCTATAACTCAGCGACCAAGCCACCTAGAGGCACCAAACTCGGGTCAAAGTAGGGTCCCTAGGGGCCCTCTCCAACGCGCCCTAGCCCGTGCTTCTAGGGGCCCCACGGTCCGAGATACGGGGCCCAACAGGAAAGGGTGCATTTCAGAAGGAAGGGTCCCAGAGGCTCGGGACTCTGGGGTCTGAGAGGGCCCCTTGGGGACCCTCACCACCCCGAAGGATGACCCGCTGGGACTCTTCCTTTCCGAGATATCGACCGTTTTGTCCAAAAGTCCCTTGTGTATAACCGGGGTGTATCTCGGGGACCCAACCGAGTTGGGGCTCCAAACTCCGGGCATGAGGAGGGCCCATGGGGCCCCTTCAGACCCACCGTCCCCAGCTCCTGGGACCTTCCGTTTCCGAGATACGGCCACTTCCTGTCCAGGTTTGACCGGGTATATCTCGGGAACCCAAGCGAGTTGGAGCTCCAAACTCCTGGTGTGGAGAGGTACCCATGGGGCACCCCATGACCCCAGAGTATGGAGCCCAAGTCGGCTTGGTTCCTGAGTTATGCCCGGTCAAAAAATGGGACTTTCATCCTTCCAACAATTCACCCGGATCCTTCCCGAGAACTCACCCCGTTCCAATCCAGTTGAAACTCGGGATTCTGGTAGAGGGTGATGAGACTTAGAGAGGAGTGCAAGAATGGAGGCTCTAGAGCCATCCAGAGCTGAGATATGGAGATCCCACGTAGCATTTATCCAATGGTAAAAATAGTGGGTTCGTGGACAGTGGAATTATGGGATGGGACTTGGTCCTATGGACTCAGGGGAGGCCCTGAGTGCAGTAAAGTAGTTTTCATCAAGATAGGACCTTTGGAAAAAAAAACTATGTCCAATATTGACTTTGTGGGAAATCATGATACAAAAATAGTGGTTATTGGACAAATAGTGGCTTCGTGGACACAAGGTTTTTAAGCTCAGCTTTCACTTTTTTTTATAAAAAACTATTTTACAGCACTCAGGGGCCCCCCCTGAGTCTGTGGGACCAAGTCCCATCTCAAAAATTCCACCGTCCAGGAACCCACAATTTTTTCCATTGAATAAATGCTACGTGGGATCTCCATATCTCAGCTCTGGAAGGGTCTAGAACCTCCATTTTGCCATTCCTCTCTAGGCCCTAGACACCCTCTAACAGAATCCAGAGTTTCAAGAAGAACAGAGAAACTTTTTTTTCCAGACCCAAAAAAAGCGTAAGGGGTATGTATGCCTGTCGGTTTTTTTTGGGTCCGAAAAAAAAGTTTTCTCTGATCTTCTTGAAACTCTGGATTCTGTTAGAGGGTGTTGAGGCCTAGAGAGGAATCCAAAATGGAGGTTCTAGATCATTCTAGAGCTGAGATATGGAGATCCCACGTAGCATTAATTCAATGGAAAAAAATAGTGGGTTCCTGGACGGTGGGAATTATGGGATGGGACTTGGTTCTATGGACTCAGGGGAGGCCCCTGAGTGCTGTAAAATAGTTTTTATCAAAAAAATATTAAAGATGGGCTCATAAACCACGTGTCCACGAAGCCACTATTTGTCCAATAACCCACTATTTTTGAATCATGTTTTCCCGACGAGTCAATATTGGACATAGGTTTTTTTTAAAAGGTCCTGTCTTGATAAAAACTACTTTACTGCACTCAGGGGCCTCCCCTGAGTCCATAGCACCAAGTCCCATCCCATAATTCCACTGTCCACGAACCCACTATTTTTACAATGGATAAATGCTACGTGGGATCATCCCACGAAGCCACTATTTGTCCAATAACCCACTATATTTGTCCAATAACCCACTATTTGTCCAATAACCCACTATTTGGCGCAAACGTCAATAACCCACTATTTGTCCAATAACCCACTATTTTGTCCAATAACCCACTATTTGTCCAATAACCCACTATTTGGCGCAAATGTCCAATAACCCACTATTTGTCCAATAACCCACTATTTGGCGCAAACGTCCAATAACCCACTATTTGTCCAATAACCCACTATTTTTGTCCAATAACCCACTATTTGTCCAATAACCCACTATTTGGCGCAAATGTCCAATAACCACTATTTGTCCAATAACCCACTATTTTTGTCCATAACCCACTATTTGTCCAATAACCCCTATTTGGCGCAAATGTCCAATAACCCACTATTTGTCCAATAACCCACTATTTTTGTCCAATAACCCACTATTTTCCAATAACCCACTATTTGTCCAATAAGTCCACCAATTAGCATAAAAAAACGACAAGACAAATGGAACATTACAAATATTTATTAAAACACAATTGATTAAAACTTTTGAACAAACGGAACATTAAAAAAATATTTATTAAAACACAATTGATTAAAACTTTTGAACAAACGGAACAACTAATAAAAATGGCGAGGTGCTTTCCGCTGCCGCTTCTTTGCTGCACTCAGCAGCTTCTGGGCCACCTTGTGTGGGGACTTGAGCGGGGACAGCCGGACCATGGGTTGTTTTCATTCGGATGACCGCCTGGTGCCCGCTTTGCTGGGCTAGGCTCCTCCTGCAAAGAGCGAGATGGGCAAAGAATCGTGAACACGCCCACTCGTCAGACAAACGGTTAAACGGACCCACCAAAAGTTGGACTTACCGAAGCGGACTCCCTCGGGTCATCCTCCTCTGTCTGCGGAGGGGTGGCGGGGGGGGGCGGCCGCTTTCTCCTGGCCACCTTTGGCCCGGAGGAGGTGGTGGGGGCGCTCCGGGGTCCCCGGAGGGGCCTCCTCACCCTCCACGGCTGACTCGAACAGCCTACGCTGCTCCGCGGCCTGCTTGGCGTCGAGGTTGAGCGCGTAGAACTTGTCAGCCGTGGAGGTGTCGTGGCACATAAATCTGCTGACCTTGTGCCTGTCCCCGGGGCTGTGGGTGTTTCTTGGCCTGTACAGAGAGGAAAGCACAGTTGGAAACAAACATGCGCACGTCAGAAGTACACAAGGCAGAAACACGGGCTGGGTAACTCACGTGGGTTGCGATGGAGGTCCTGACGTCAGTGAACGTCGGAGCTCCTGGCAGCTCCAACCCAGCCCATGCCTCCTGAAAATATTGGTTCAGGTTTTTACACGAGCTGGGCTTGGAGGTGAAAAAGAAGTAGTGGGCGTCGCTACCGCCCACTAACTCCTTCCTCATTGCCAGGAACTCCGTAAGCCACCCATACTCCTCCTCGGTCACGGCCAGCTGAGCGGCCCCGAACGCCTGGTTGGTCTTGTGGAGGAAATCTGTGGAAACAGCGAAAAACGACATAAGACACGTAAGCGAGAGAGAGAGAGACAGAGAGAGAGAGACAGAGAAAACACTCACATTAATCACATAGCACCCATCCATTGCACTCTGTCGCGCTGCCTCCACCTCCCCAATGGTCATGTTCTGGAACACCCCGCCGCGATGCCCATAGATACAGGCAAGGTAGGCGACGAGGTGCCCATAAAATGACCATTGGTCCTTCCTGTCACTGGTCACCTTGAGACGGGCTGTGAGGGAAAAAAAAGACAAGCGTTAAGGGGCATGTGTGTGTGTCGTACGCCAAGGTTTGAGAGGTGAGAGGAGGCAAAAACTTACCCAGGATCTCAGGAATGGCGACCTTGGTGGAGGCAACGCACTGGCGGAGGGCGGCCTTGGGGATGAGGTGGCCCTCCTTCGCCTGCTTGACAGCCACCTCGTGAACGACCACCTTCCGCCTGACAGAGCGTATCAAGCTTTTGATCTCCCTGTTTAGGCCGACCATCACCGTCCGGGACAGCCGGCAGTTGGGCGGCGGGGGTCTCGGTCACGTAGGCCAGGAACTGGAAACGTTCTTGAGGTACATCTGGATGGTCGGCTCCGCGATCTTGGCCTGGTTCAGGGAGTTGTGCCAAGATCGCATCCTCGCCGTCTGTTTAGGAAGGCCAAGCTGGCCAGGTCCGTGTGCCCCGCCGCCATGTACGCCACAAAGTTCTTGATGCGAAAGACCTTGGAACCGACATTGTTAACCAGCCTCGGAGTGGGGTCGGCGCCCTCCTGGTGTCCGCGGAACTCCTCGAGGAGGAGATCTGCGAAAAGAGAGAGAAAACAAACACAAGAGCAAATGGGGGTCAGAGAGAGAAAACAAACACAAGAGCAAACGGGGGTCAGAACAAAAACACTGGGGTCGGAACATTGTAAGCAGAGGGAGAGAGGGAGAATTAGACAAAGTACTCACTCAGAACTGGCACGTGGTCGGGGAACGGGTGCTTCTCCTGCTGCTGCTGGGCGGGGGTGAAAGGCTGCTCGGTGGTGGGGGCCTCGCCGGCCGGCTCTCCGGATGACCGGCACGGGGCTCACCTTCCTCCTCCTCCTCCTCTCCCCTCTCGGGGGAGCCGAGAGCGGCCATCAGTCTCCCGGTCACCCTGGCGACCTGGGCAGAGGCGCTGGGCTGCGACCTCCTCCTCAGCAATCGGTAGCGGCGGGTCACGTCCCTGAGTGCCCGGCTCAGGGTGTCCACCTGCCCGTTGAGGTCGGCCACGTTGTCCCGGAGGCGGGTGACGAGGCGCATGCAGCCAGGGTTGCTGCAGGCAAACTGTGGAGCGTTAGGGTCGGCGTCCAGCGCCTCCTCACCTGGAATCACCTCCTCCGGAGCAGCGGTTGTGGGATCCTCCAGGTCCAGGGATGAGGCCAGTGGCACCGCCGGGTCGGTCGCCCTCAGCTCGGCGAGGTCCCCCAGGATTTTTTTCCTCTTCATTCCCTGGATCAACTGCCGACGAGCTGCGGCCGTCAGCTCTACGTGCCCTTTGAGGTGGCGGTCCATCCGGGAGCTGGATTTTCCGCATGCAGCCACCGGGCAAGGGCCCTTCCGGATGTCCACCCTCCCGGATGGAATGGCCAGCAGCAGCTTGCGCTCAGCCTTGTTCCGGACCCCGTGGCTGTTGGTGAGGTGCTGGCTCAGCTGGTGGTACGTCCTATGGCACAGCGGACAATCCTCGGTACCCATCGTCGTTTGGTCGATAAAGCAAAGTGAGGAACTCGTCGGGAACCTGGTGCAGTGTGTTTGGGTGTGTGGGTGTAAAAACCTTGTGGAGTATGAGTTTGAATGACAAAGATTGATCCGTGCGGGCATCATTTATACTCTTTTTGAGCTCCCTTTCATGCCCAGGAGTTGTCAAAGTGAACTGACTTTTTGCTGCGACTCAGTCCACTTTCACAACTCCTGGGCATGAAAGAGAGCACTCTTTCATGCCCAGGAGTTGTGAAAGTGGACTGAGTTTTTGCTGCGACTCAGTCCACTTTCACAACTCCTGGGCAGAGAGCTCTCTTTCTTGCCCAGGAGTTGTGAAAGTGGACTGAGTTTTTGCTGCGATTTTTGGTCGTTCTTTTCAGGAGATTAAAGACAAGAACACAATGGATACACACACCCAAAGTCAAAAAAATAAAAGCTTTATTAAACACGCACACACACAGTAACACAAATCAAAAAAAAAGAAAATCAGGGAAGAGATCGTCTGGAAAACAAAACATCAATTTAGTGGACCGCTCATCGAGTACGTAACTGCAGCACTATTAGGAATTGTGATGATAAATGGACTCTCACCCATGTCCACAACATCCTGGAAGTCTAGCAGCGCCGTGGGCCCGAATGGCGCCAAATCGGTGAAGACCGGAGGCTGTTCTTCTGAAAAACAAACCATCAATTCAGTTGACCACTTATCGATTATCTGCAGCACTATTAGGACTGTGATGACACGGGGGATTCATACCTGTAGCGGCCTCCGGGTCTTCGGGGCTGCACGGCGCTGCCAGGACTTCAAAAGTTTTGAAAAGCTCTTCTGAAAAACAAACCATCAATTTAGTTATTAATAACCATTCATTAATGTTAGAAAAATTTTGGGATTGCCATGATAAACGGATACACACCAATGACCTCGTCCATGGGCTCCACGAACACCTGAGGCGGCGAGACCCACGCCGGAGCCGGTCGGTCAAACGACACGGGCTCCAGGGACGAGGCCTCGTCCCCGGCGGCATCGGCTGGGGCCTCGGCCTGGGAGAAGTCGGGGGCCATGGGGACGGCTGGCTTGCTGTCCCACAGCAGCTGATGCAGCTTCGCCATGGTCACCGACTTCTCCAACACCCCGCACTGCCTTTGACCTCGAGCGGGTCTGGAAAAATATATAAAAAACATGATTGCAACGGGTCAAACAACAAACATCTTGTCAGTTTTACATTTACATTTACTCACTGTCAAGTCCGGTGCCCTTTTAGGAGATGTTTCTCCGGGTACTTGACAACCTTGCCGCAGAGCGGACAAGCCACATTAAGCAGCTTGACTCTGCGGCGGGCGAATTTGGTCATTATCGCCCGTTGCTCGAGGTTGCGCATGCTGTGGGCGCTCCCCAGGTGCTCGGAGATGTGCACCAGCCGGGCTGGGCACACCGGACACTTTATAGCTGTAAGAAAAGATGTGTCAAAAAAAGTCCAAACATACAGTGTATGACACAAAAAAAGTCTAAGATGTGTAATAAACCATTTGTAACATTTTGTGGTGGCATAAAGAACTACTCACCATTTCCATATCTTTTAACCATCTTTAAAGAATAAAAAAATATGAGTCAGCTTCTGACAATTGTATATGGGGCTTCATTGATGTTAAAAAATGTAAAGAATACAAATGTTAGGCCCGGATTGATCAATTTAGGCCCGAAAAAAAGGAAAATAGTCATGTGCGTGTAATAACCTTTAATAAAGATATGTACAATACAACATCATTGCACGATAACACTTTATAGTACAATTTAAGATGATTTACGACTGCATAAACTATGAAGAAGTTTGAGAAGGAGATGAAGGAGAATCTTACCTTGACTTGTAGTAACCTCAGCAGAATGTGATCAGTTGAGCGAAAGGGTGGGTGTGCAGACCCTTGGAAAAAATCCCCAGCCTCGTTAATTGTCACGACAACCGATTTTAAAACAAAAAAATCTCCAGACAAATGTGTTATTTTTGTTTTTGGTCGTGCCCCTTGCTCCACGTTCCCCAAACTAGAATCGATCACAGCGCCGGACGAGGCCTTTCCAAAGAGCCCACCCACAATGTCCAGCTCACCAGGGTCCCCGAGTTACAGCCGTTCAAACTCGGGGGTCTCAGCAACCCGTGGGGGGTGTCCCCGGGGCCCGTGACTCTCCCGTTCAGGAGAGGGTCCCCGCGGGACACCCTCACCCGAGTTTGAGCTCTCTGCGTCTTTGCGTTGCCAAGATATGAGCCGTTTTGTCCCAGGGGTCGAGAGGTCAATGGCGGACGCCATTTTGATTGGCGCGCCGTGGTTTCCGGCTAATATCTCGGCCAAAACACCACCGAAATTCATGAAATTTTTACCATTCTTTTCAGCTCGACCAGACGGTTCCGTAGAGCCCGGGGCCCGCTGGATCCGTCGAGTTTTGGCCTTGATAATTGTTCGTTTATATCTGTATCTCGGGGGCCCCAGGGGCCCACGAGGCCGCGGGTGGTCTCAAAGTAAAGGTCTCGACCCGTTCTAAACACGATAAAACGTTAGGTGTCCATAGGACCCAGTGGGTCATCATGAAAAATAAAAAAGTCTCCAGTCACCATCCACATTTTCAGTCACCATTCACAATCACTGGGTTATTTTACAATTGGGGGTCAGGAAACGCTTAGGAAGCGGCTAGGGCCCTCAAACTCGGGGCCCGACTCGGGGTCACTAGACGACGGTGCTCGCCGAGTTTCGGGCTCCTACGACCTTCCGTCTCCGTACGGACGCGCGTTTCGTTGGTTTGACCTTTTTGACCCCTTGCACATGTTTTTCACCCTTTTTCGACCTTTCGACACCTGAACGAGGTCCCAGGGGCCCCAAACTTTCAGGGCCGAACCAGGGGGCCGTGCCGAGAAGGAAAACGGCGCCCCCTAGTCGATCGGCCCTTCCGAAGCGGCGTCCGCGAAACCACTATAGAAAAACCCATTGATTTAATGGGCGAGTGGGATTTTGATAGAAAGGTCCCAGGGGCCCCAAACTCAGCACGGTGAACCCTGGGCCCGCCCTGAGTGACGTACCGATAGGGCCCGGGCCCTAGGGCCTGAGAAACTTGATCCATCTCTCTGTCTGCCACTGAGGTCAATGGCAGACACTTGTAAACAGGCCCGTTTTCAGCAGTACACTCGCCCTGACTTTAAACGCTTGCCAAGCGGCTAGGGCCCTCAAACTCGGGGGCCCGACTCAGGGGCCCTAGACGACGGAACTCGCCGAGTTTCGGGCTCCTGCGACTTTCCGTCTCCTTACGGGGGCCGTCCCACCTCCCATTTAAAAGGCATAGCGGTTTCGCGGACGAGCATCCTTTTTCGACCTGGCGACCCCTGAACGAGGTCCCAGGGGCCCCAAACTTTCAGGGCCGCACCAGGGGGCCGTGGCGAGTCGGAAAACGGCGCCCCCTAGTCCATCGGCCCTTCCGAAGCGGCGTCCGCGAAACCACTATGGGGACCCATTCATTTAATGGGCGAGTGGGATTTTTATAGAAAGGTCCCAGGGGCCCCAAACTTTCACGGGCCGCACCAGGGGCCCGTGGCGAGAAGGAAAACGGCGCCCCCTAGTCGATCGGCCCTTCCGAAGCGGCGTCCACGAAACCACTATGGGGCCCCATTGATTTAATGGGCGAGTGGGATTTTTATGGAAATGTCCCAGGGGCCCCAAATTCGGTACTGTGGCTCCAGGGCCCGCCCCGAGTGACGTACCGAAAGCACCAGGCCCTAGAGCGAGGGCAAGTATTTTTTAGCCTCTGTGCAAAATCTCTTCCTTTGCCTGACTCTCAAAAAGCCTTTTCAGGCCTTTGAATTATTTTTTGGCGGGGGAGGGGCGGTTTTTCAAAAGGGCCCTAGGGCCCCACGATTCGGGGCCCCGCGTCAGGGGCCCCTGGAGAGTCGGGATCTGAAGTATCGAGGCAACCACCACCCTCCGTCTGCGTACGGGGGCCGTCCCACGGCCCATTTAAAAGGCATAGTGGTTTCGCGGACGAGCGTCCCCTTTTTCGACCTCGCGGCCCCTGAACGGGGGCCCCGGGGCCCCAAACTTTCCCGCCCGCACCAGGGGGACGTGGTGAGTCGGAAAACGGCGCCCCCTAGTCGATCGGCCCTTCCGAAGCGGCGTCCGCGAAACCACTACGGCGAATACATTCATTTAATGGGCGAGTGGGATTTTGATAGAAATGTCCCAGGGGCCCCAAACTCTGCACGGTGGCCCCAGGGCCCGCCCCGAGCGACATACCAAAGGCGCTAGGCTCTAGACCCAAGGCAACACCTTCCCGCCCTTTTAACCCTAATCTCGGCCTTGTGTCTCTTCCACTCATGTACCCTAAGAGCCTTTTGAGTGAAAGTTGGTTATAAGGGGGAAACTTTGTGCAGGAAGGACCTAGGGGCCCCACGCTTCGGGGCCCTGAGTCGGGGGCCCATGGAGAGTCGGGATCTGAAGTATCGAGGTACCATGACCCTGCGTTTCCGTACGGGGGCCGTCCCACGGGCCATTTAGCGGCGTAGCGGGTTCGCGGACGAGGGGCCCTTTTTTGACCTCGCGGCCCCTGAACGGGGTCCCAGGGGCCCCCAAACTTTTCCGCCCGCACCAGGGGGCCGTGGCGAGTCGGAAAATGGCGGCCCCTAGTCGATCGGCCCTTCGGAAGCGGCGTCCACGAAACCACTACGGCGAATACATTCATTTAATGGGCGAGTGGGATTTTGATGGAAATGTCCCAGGGGCCCCAAATTCGGCACGGTGAACCCTGGGCCCGCCCCCGAGCGACGTACCCAAAGCACCGGGCCCTTGAGCGAAGGCAAAACGTTGTCACCCTCTAACCCTAATCTCTGCCACACGAACAGGCGCGGTGCCCCTTTTTTGACCTTTCGGCCCCTGAACGAGGTCCCAGGGGCCCCAAACTTTCCCGCCCACACCAGGGGGCCGTGGCGAGTCGGAAAACGGCGCCCCCTAGTTGATCGGCCTTTCGGAAGCGGTGTCCACGAAACCACGGTGGAAAACCCATTCATTTAATGGGCGAGTGGGATTTTGACAGAATGGCCCCAGGGGCCCCAAATTCGGCACGGTGGCCCCGGGGCCCGTCCCGAGCGACATGTCAAAAGCACATGGTGGTGGGGGAGGGGCAATTTTTTTTAAGGGCCCTAGGGCCCCAAGCTTCGGGGCCCCACGTAAGGGGCCCCTGGAGAGTCAGGATCTGAAGTATCGAGGAACCACGACCCTCCGCCTGCGTACGGGGGCCGTCCCACGGGCCATTTGAAAGGCATAGTGGTTTCGCGGACGTGAGTCCCTTTTTCGACTTTGCGGCCCCTGAACAAGGTCCCCGGGGCCCCAAACTTTCAGGGCCGCACCAGGGGGCCGTGGCGAGAAGGAAAACGTCACCCCCTAGTCGATCGGCCCTTCGTAAGCGGTGTCCACGAAACCACTATGGGGCCCCATTCATTTAATGGGGAAGTGGGATTTTGATGGAAATGTCCCAGGGGCCCCAAATTCGGCACGGCGGCCCCGGGGCCCGCCCTGAGTGACATATCAACGGCGCAGGGTGATCCGTAACAAACAAAAAAAAAACAGTGGGTTATTGGACAAATAGTGGGTCAGTGGGACGGGGGGGGGTGGGGGGGTGTCGGGGGGGGGCTACGGGACATTTGCGCCAAATAGTGGGTTATTGGACAAATAGTGGTTTCGTGGGACGTGGGGGGGGTGGGGGGGGTGGCGGGGGGTGTTTGGGGGGGTGGGGGAGCATTTGCGCCAAATAGTGGGTTATTGGACAAATAGTGGGTTCGTGGGACGGGGGGGGGGTGGTGGGGTGGTGTTCCGGGGGGGGTGGGGGGGCATTTGCCCAATATAGTGGGTTATTGGACAAATAGTGGGTTCGTGGGACGGGGGGGGTGTTGGGGGGGTGTTGGGGGGGGTGGTCCTGGGGGCAACATGCTCTCTGTCGCCCACTAGAGGTGTCCAAAAAGCCACGGTCCCGTGGCAAGTAGGTCGTATTCCGTGAATAGGGGGGTTAGTAATAAAGGCCCACTTCTCACCAAGTCTGTGGGCCCACGGCCTCCC
>JARPMJ010008343.1:0-35406 GCA_033366665.1 Phoxinus dragarum
TTAATGATATATAAACGACTAACGAACAAAGGATCCCGAGGAACTGCAGCTGCGGGTGGTCGAATGTGACAACGTACAGGGGCCTGCGGATACATCAAGGGAAGGCAAAATGCGGAGGGAAGGACCAAAGGCAACTTGCACTGCGCAAGCAGGTCAGACAAGGAGAAGTCAGAGCCAGGTTGAGCACCACAGTGTTACTGATTTCACCGTTGCGGATGGTCACAGGGACATGGAGCAGCCGCACCAGCAACAGGCCCAAAGTCAACAACAGGCGCACAGCCCAGAGCATGAGCGTCACGCAGAGACACCCAGCAGCAACCCCACAAGACGAGTAATGGAGAGACCAACCAGAAAAGGCAAAGTCAAATGGCCAAAATCCATCGAAAAAGCTGCCTGGGAAAGCTTCGACCAAGACCTGCACACCATCCTCGAGAATTCGCTACGAGGCAGTACAATCACCAAGCTAAACCTCTTTGGCAGCATTGTTTATGGGGAGGGCAAAGAGAGTTTGTGGGAGATAAGCCAGAGGAAGAACACCCCTAGGGAGGCGGGAAGGCGTGAGCAAGAGATTCACAAGCTTGTGAAGGAGAGGAGGCTGCTTAGGAAGTCCTGGCGGAAAGCAGATGAGAACGAAAAGGAGGGTCTGAAAGCGCTCTGGGACCAGATCAGAAGCAGGCTTGCAACCTTGAGAAGGGCAGAGCGGATCCGAAAGCGAAGAGGCAGAAAGAGAAGGAGCGAGCGAGTTTCTTTCGGGACCCTTTCAGGTATGCCCGAAGCCTGTTGGAAGAGAAGAAGAGTGGGAGGCTAGAAGCCCACCGAGCAGGAGCTTGAGGAACACATCATGAAACAGCTAACTGACCAAGAAAAGAACATCCCGCTTGGGTCGCATGGGCATGTGCCTCGTCTGCTGAGCCAGCCGCCGAATTTGACACGACGCCACCCAAATGGGCTGAAGTCAAGCTGGTGGTAGACAGGGCAAGGTCTGCCTCTGCACCAGGGCCCAATGGGTGTGCCCTACAAGGTTTATAAGAACTGCCCCATGGTGCTGAAGCTACTCTGGAGGCTGATGAGAGTAGCGTGGAAGGTACAGAACATCCCCTCAGAATGGAGCTGTGCAGAGTAACAACCTTTATCCCAAAAGAACAAAATTCTTGCAACATCAACCAGTTTAGAGGCATTGCACTTCTAAACGTGGAAGGGAAAATATTCTTTTCTGTGGTGGCCAAACGTCTAACCAACTACCTCCTGAACAACTGCTACATTGACACCAGTTGCCAGAAAGCAGGCGTCCCAGGGTTCCCCGGCTGTGTGGAACACTCAACCATGATCTGGGAGCAGATTCAGACAGCCAAGCGGGAAAAACAAGATCTCCATGTAGTTTGGTTGGATTTGGAGAATGCTATGGCTCCATTCCCCATCAGTTAATCACCTTTGCTCTGGGAATTCTTTCACATACCACCCAGCATTCGCAACCTCATCTCCAATTACTTTAGCAGCTTCACTGTTTGCTATACAACACAGGAGGGCAACGTCAGGATGGCACCACCTAGAGAAAGGCATCGCAATGGGTTGCTCAGTCTCTCCCATCCTCTTCACAGCAGCCTTTGAAATCATTCTCATCGGTGGGAGACAGATGGTTCGAGGGGTGAGAGGGACAGTCAGGCCAACGACTGCCAGCCCCTGCGAAGTTACATGGATGAACGTAACCACCCTTCTTCAAACAGCAGCCTGTACCAACCGGCTAATGAAGAGGTTTGAAGAACTCCTTAGTTGGGCCAGAATGAGAATAAAACCTGCTAAGTCCCGGAGGTCTCTCCATACGCAAAGGAGCCAGAAATGATCCACATCTTTTTCACAGTGAACGGTGAGAAGATCCCAATATTAGCAAAACAACCCATCCGGAGCCTTGGGAAACTGTATACCGCTGACTTGTCAGATAAGCATATGGCTAATACAGTAATGTTACAACTCACAGAAGGTCTGATGCGGATCGACAAGAGCCATCTTCCGGGCAAATTCAAGATCTGGTGCTACCAATTCACCTTATATAGGCGGCTAATGTGGCCTCTCAAGATGTGTGAGATAACCTCCTCCACTGTGCAGAAGATGGACTCAAAAGCCAACAATTACATCAGGACGTGGCTGGGCTTACCCCGGAGCCTCTCCAGCGTTGGCCTATTTGGGAGGAATGCACTTCAATTGCCACTGAGGTCAATCCTGTTGGGCTACAGACAGGAGAAGGCGAGGCTTGTGCTAGAGCTGAGAGACTCGTCAGACCCATCTGTGCAGAACACCAAAGCCCCAGTCCGAACAGGTCGCAAGTGGAGGGCAGAACCAGCAGTTGATCAGGCTATCAGCAGGCTGAAACACCAAGAGATTGTTGGCAGGACACAGGTCAGGGAGAACTGGCCTGGGGTGGGGGACTGCTCCGAAGATGTGGTCCAAAGCCACAAGGAAGGAGAGGAAAGAGTTGGTTATTTCCGAGGTGGCCAGGACAGAGGAGGAGAATTATCAGATCAAAGCCCTTAGCCAATGTCAGCAAGGACGCTGGACGACCTGGGAGGGAGTAATACGCAGGACCGTAGGATGGGCCGACATGTGGAAGATCCCCCAAGCCAGGCTGAGTTTCCTCATAAGGTCCACCTACGACACCCTCCCGAGCCCTAGCAACCTCTGTATGTGGTATGGCTCAGAGGAGAGCTGTCAACTTTGCAATGCCCCAAATCCGAACCTGCAGCACATCTTGTCAAGCTGCAAAACAGCACTGACCCAGGGTCGGTACAGGTGGGCGCCACGACCGAGTCCTGCGGAAGCTGGCAGAGATCCTGGAGGTACGCAGGGCGGAAGCAGCCAGGCAGCGCCTACCACCAACATCAAGGCCGATCCACTTTGTCAGAGAGGGAGGAGGGCCCCCTAACATCATGCAGCCACAGAGATCAGCCCTGGCAGGCAGTTGCGAGTGGAACCTGAGAGTGGACCTCGATCGGCAGCTCAGGTTTCCAACAGAGATCACCACAACCAATCTTCGACCCAGACATCATTCTCTGGTCTGCCACAGCCCGGGCGGTAATTTTGGCAGAGCTCACTGTCCCGTGGGAGGGAGGAATGGAGGCAGCCTTTGAGAGGAAAAAAGATCGGTACCCTCCGACCTCACAGCCGAATGCAGAGAGGCTGGGTGGTCAGCTGTCATCTACCCGGTGGAGGTCGGCTGTAGGGGGTTCGTGGGAGCATCCACGCAGCGCTTCCTTAAGAGCATGGGAGTCACCGGGCCCAAACTCAGAAAGGCTCTGAAAGATCTGGCCGAGGAGGCCGAGCAGGGAAGCTTTTGGCTTTGGCTAAGAAGGAAGGACCAGGCGTGGGGAAAGCAAGGGTCCTAGGGTCAGCTGCAGGGGGCGGCAGGGAGACGTCCCTGCCGTTGCTCCACCACCGTGAGATGTTCCGGGAATAATGGAGCGAAACATCAATGACGGGTGGCTCCCGGCTGATGACCCTGCAGCTACCCGCAATGGCACCGTCGGAGGTGCGGCAAGCAGAAATGCTTAGCAAGCAGTAACTTGCCTGTGCTACCATCTAATGGAGCGAAAGATACACTGAAAAAAAAATTGTGTAGAAACATTTTCGCTCTAAAAATTGCAAGTAAATATCAATTAATTACACAAAACAATTAAAGTATAAGGATTGAAATCATATTTTTTTTGTATAACAGGCTAATAATCTTTGTTTTATTTACAACTTCCAAAAAATTTTTTTTTACAGCATAACAAGAACTAACAATGAACAGTTGCATATTTATTAACTAACATTAACAAGGATTAATTAAAAATATGTAATAGCTCATTGTTAGTTAATGCATAATGGGCGCCAATGTTCCCTGTACTTTCGCAGATTCCTCTTTCATCATCTCCTCCCGTATCCAGGATAAATAGTTTCCCAGTCGTGTATAAACCCCGTATTTGCCCTCGGCAGCGCATCTCTCGCCCCAGCTGACGACCCCGGCCCAGGAACCACGTGCCGCGGTAGTTGACGACGAAGGGTCCGCCGCTGTCGCCCGTACACGCGTCCATCTCCGCCATCAGATATCCCGCGCAGAACATGTTATCCGTGATCACCTGCTCCGTGGAGTTGATGCAGTTCATCTGATCCACCACCGGGAGCAGCACCTTCCTCAGGAATCGAGAGGAGCGCTGAAGGAAGCGAGTCGCACCTGTGATGGATTTTTTTATTAATCATAACTAACATTTATTTTTCTTGCAGGAATAACATTCATATGCTTTTTTGATCCTAAATGTTTCCAAACCCCTTTGGTATAAACTTTAAACTGAGTGTGTGTGTGTGTTAGTGAATCATGTCTGGATATAACAAAAAGGGGAAATACTGGAAAAAACTAGATGGATATCTAAATATATAAACTCGGGATTAAATAACAAAGTGAAGCAATCAAGAAAACCGAGTTTGCTTCTACCTAGTAACAGAAGGGTTTGCATATGAAGAACCAATCAAATTGTAGGTAAATTATTTAATGTATTATGCCATTTAGTAGACGAGACCCATGAAAACTAATGTCGATGAGGACACGTTTAGGGACGTCGATTAGTAGACGAGACTTAGGAAAACTAACGTCGATCAGGAGACGTTTAGGGGCGTCGATTAGTAGACGAGACTTAGGAAAATTAACGTCGATCAGGAGACGTTTAGGGACGTCGATTAGTAGATGAGACTTAGGAAAACTAACGTCGAACAGTAGACGTTCAGGGACGTTGATTAGTAGACGAGACTTAGGAAAACTAACGTCGAACAGTAGACGTTCAGGGACGTTGATTAGTAGACGAGACCCAGGAAAACTAACGTCGATCAGGAGACGTTTAGTGACGTCGATTAGTAGCCGAGACCCAGGAAAACTAATGTCGATCAGGAGACGTTTAGGGACGTCGATTAGTAGACGAGACCCAGGAAAACTAATGTCGATCAGGAGACGTTTAGGGACGTCGATTAGTAGACGAGACTTAGGAAAACTAACGTCGATCAGGAGACGTTTAGGGACGTCGATTAGTAGACGAGACTTAGGAAAACTAACGTCGTTTAGGGACGTCGATTAGTAGACGAGACTTAGGAAAACTAATGTCGATCAGGAGACGTTTAGGGACGTTGATTAGTAGACGAGACTTAGGAAAACTAACGTCGATCAGGAGACGTTTAGGGACGTCGATTAGTAGACGAGACCCAGGAAAACTAATGTCGATCAGGAGACATTTAGGGACGTCCATTAGTAGACGAGACTTAGGAAAACTAACGTCGATCAGGAGACGTTTAGGGACGTCGATTAGTAGACGAGACCCAGAAAAACTAACGTCGATCAGGAGACGTTTAGTGACGTCGATTAGTAGACGAGACCAGGAAAACTAACATCGATCAGTAGACGTTTAGGGACGTCGATTAGTAGACGAGGACTTAGGAAAACTAACGTCGATCAGGAGACGTTTAGGGACGTTGATTAGTAGACGAGACTTAGGAAAACAAACGTCGATCAGGAGACGTTTAGGGACGTCGATTAGTAGACGAGACTTAGGAAAACTAACATCGATCAGGAGACGTTTAGGGACGTTGATTAGTAGACGAGACCCAGCAAAACTAACGTCGTTTAGGGACGTCGATTAGTAGACGAGACTTAGTAAAACAAACGTCGATCAGGAGACGTTTAGGGACGTCGATTAGTAGACGAGACTTAGGAAAAACTAACATCGATCAGGAGACGTTTAGGGACGTTGATTAGTAGACGAGACCCAGCAAAACTAACGTCGTTTAGGGACGTCGATTAGTAGACTAGACCCAGAAAAACTAACGTCGATCAGGAGACGTTCAGGGGACGTCGATTAGTAGACGAGACTTAGGAAAACTAACATCGATCAGGAGACGTTTAGGGACGTTGATTAGTAGACGAGACCCAGCAAAACTAACGTCGTTTAGGGACGTTGATTAGTAGACGAGACTTAGGAAAACAAACGTCGATCAGGAGACGTTTAGGGACGTCGATTAGTAGACGAGACTTAGGAAAACTAACATCGATCAGGAGACGTTTAGGGACGTTGATTAGTAGACGAGACCCAGCAAAACTAACGTCGTTTAGGGACGTCGATTAGTAGACTAGACCCAGAAAAACTAACGTCGATCAGGAGACGTTCAGGGACGTCGATTAGTAGACGAGACTTAGGAAAACTAACATCGATCAGGAGACGTTTAGGGACGTTGATTAGTAGACGAGACCCAGCAAAACTAACGTCGTTTAGGGACGTCGATTAGTAGACGAGACTTAGTAAAACTAACGTCGATCAGGAGACGTTTAGTGATGTCGATTAGTAGACGAGACTTAGTAAAACTAACGTCGATCAGGAGACGTTTAGGGACGTCGATTAGTAGACGAGACCCAGCAAAACTAACGTCGATCAGGAGACGTTTAGGGACGTCGATTAGTAGACGAGACTTAGTAAAACTAACGTCGATCAGGAGACGTTTAGTGATGTCGATTAGTAGACGAGACTTAGTAAAACTAACGTCGATCAGGAGACGTTTAGGGACGTCGATTAGTAGACGAGACCCAGCAAAACTAACGTCGATCAGGAGACGTTTAGGGACGTCGATTAGTAGACGAGACCCAGCAAAACTAACGTCGATCAGGAGACGTTTAGTGATGTCGATTAGTAGACGAGACTTAGTAAAACTAACGTCGATCAGGAGACGTTTAGGGACGTCGATTAGTAGACGAGACCCAGCAAAACTAACGTCGTTTAGGGACGTCGATTAGTAGACGAGACTTAGGAAAACTAACGTCGATCAGGAGACGTTTAGGGACGTCCATTAGTAGACGAGACCCAGCAAAACGAACGTCGTTTAGGGACGTCCATTAGTAGACGAGACCCAGCAAAACTAACGTCGATCAGGAGACGTTTAGGGACGTCCATTAGTAGACGAGACCCAGCAAAACTAACGTCGATCAGGAGACGTTTAGGGACGTCGATTAGTAGACGAGACTTAGGAAAACTAACGTCGATCAGGAGACGTTTAGGGACGTCCATTAGTAGACGAGACTTAGGAAAACTAACGTCGATCAGGAGACGTTTAGGGACGTCGATTAGTAGACGAGACCCAGGAAAACTAACGTCGATCAGGAGACGTTTAGGGACGTCGATTAGTAGCCGACACCCAGGAAAACTAACGTCGATCAGGAGACGTTTAGGGACGTCGATTAGTAGACGAGACCCAGGAAAACTAACGTCGATCAAGAGACGTTTAGGGACGTCGATTAGTAGACGAGACTTAGGAAAACTAACGTCGATCAGGAGACGTTCGGGGACATCGATTAGTAGACGAGACCCAGGAAAACTAACATCGATCAGGAGACGTTCGGGGACGTCGATTAGTAGACGAGACTTAGGAAAACTAACGTCGATCAGGAGACGTTTAGGGACGTTGATTAGTAGACGAGACCCAGCAAAACTAACGTCGTTTAGGGACGTCGATTAGTAGACGAGACTTAGTAAAACTAACGTCGATCAGGAGACGTTTAGTGATGTCGATTAGTAGACGAGACTTAGTAAAACTAACGTCGATCAGGAGACGTTTAGGGACGTCGATTAGTAGACGAGACCCAGCAAAACTAACGTCGATCAGGAGACGTTTAGGGACGTCGATTAGTAGACGAGACTTAGTAAAACTAACGTCGATCAGGAGACGTTTAGTGATGTCGATTAGTAGACGAGACTTAGTAAAACTAACGTCGATCAGGAGACGTTTAGGGACGTCGATTAGTAGACGAGACCCAGCAAAACTAACGTCGATCAGGAGACGTTTAGGGACGTCGATTAGTAGACGAGACCCAGCAAAACTAACGTCGATCAGGAGACGTTTAGTGATGTCGATTAGTAGACGAGACTTAGTAAAACTAACGTCGATCAGGAGACGTTTAGGGACGTCGATTAGTAGACGAGACCCAGCAAAACTAACGTCGTTTAGGGACGTCGATTAGTAGACGAGACTTAGGAAAACTAACGTCGATCAGGAGACGTTTAGGGACGTCCATTAGTAGACGAGACCCAGCAAAACGAACGTCGTTTAGGGACGTCCATTAGTAGACGAGACCCAGCAAAACTAACGTCGATCAGGAGACGTTTAGGGACGTCCATTAGTAGACGAGACCCAGCAAAACTAACGTCGATCAGGAGACGTTTAGGGACGTCGATTAGTAGACGAGACTTAGGAAAACTAACGTCGATCAGGAGACGTTTAGGGACGTCCATTAGTAGACGAGACTTAGGAAAACTAACGTCGATCAGGAGACGTTTAGGGACGTCGATTAGTAGACGAGACCCAGGAAAACTAACGTCGATCAGGAGACGTTTAGGGACGTCGATT
Organism: Phoxinus dragarum; assembly: GCA_033366665.1. Taxonomy (NCBI): domain Eukaryota; kingdom Metazoa; phylum Chordata; class Actinopteri; order Cypriniformes; family Leuciscidae; genus Phoxinus; species Phoxinus dragarum. Next base: position 8,407 of record JARPMJ010008343.1, read on the forward strand.
AGTAGCCGAGACCCAGGAAAACTAACGTCGATCAGGAGACGTTTAGGGACGTCGATTAGTAGACGAGACCCAGGAAAACTAACGTCGATCAGGAGACGTATAGGGACGTCGATTAGTAGACGAGACTTAGGAAAACTAACGTCGATCAGGAGACGTTTAGGGACGTCGATTAGTAGACGAGACCCAGCAAAACTAACGTCGATCAGGAGACGTATAGGGACGTCGATTAGTAGACGAGACCCAGGAAAACTAACGTCGATCAGGAGACGTTTAGGGACGTCGATTAGTAGACGAGACTTAGGAAAACTAACGTCGATCAGGAGACGTTCGGGGACGTCGATTAGTAGACGAGACCCAGGAAAACTAACATCGATCAGGAGACGTTCGGGGACGTCCATTAATAGACGAGATTTAGGAAAACAAACGTCGATCAGGAGACGTATAGGGACGTCGATTAGTCGACGAGATTTAGGAAAACAAACGTCGATCAAGAGACGTATAGGGACGTCGATTAGTCGACGAGACTTAGGAAAACTAACGTCGATCAGGAGACGTTCGGGGACGTCCATTAATAGACGAGATTTAGGAAAACAAACGTCGATCAAGAGACGTTTAGGGACGTCGATTAGTAGACGAGACCCAGGAAAACTAACGTCGATCAGGAGACGTTCGGGGACGTCGATTAGTAGACGAGACCCAGGAAAACTAACGTCGATCAGGAGACGTTCGGGGACGTCGATTAGTAGACGAGACTTAGGAAAACTAACGTCGATCAGGAGACGTTTAGGGATGTCGATTAGTAGACGAGACTTAGGAAAACTAACGTCGATCAGGAGACGTTCGGGGACGTCGATTAGTAGACGAGACTTAGGAAAACTAACGTCGATCAGGAGACGTTCGGGGACGTCGATTAGTAGACGAGACTTAGGAAAACTAACGTCGATCAGGAGACGTTCGGGGACGTCCTTTAATAGACGAGATTTAGGAAAACAAACGTCGATCAGAAGACGTTTAGGGACGTCGATTAGTCGACGAGACTTAGGAAAACTAACGTCGATCAGGAGACGTTCGGGGACGTCCATTAATAGACGAGATTTAGGAAAACAAACGTCGATCAGGAGACGTTTAGGGACGTCGATTAGTAGACGAGACCCAGGAAAACTAACGTTGATTAGTAGACGACCCAGGTAGACTTAAATCAGGTGTGAAAGAAGAAAAATCTTCCACACACCCCATCCCGTCACCAGGCCCTGCTCTCCGGGCTTCAGGAGGCGCTCCGCCAGGTTGGCGTCGGGAAGGCAAACCGGAGCGGCGAACGGACCCGGGGTCACGGGGTCAGACAGGTACAGCAGAGCGATGTCACTGTCGAAGGTGTATTCGTGGAAGTGAGGATGGAGGACCACCTTCTCTACTTTGATCTTCTGCTCGTCTTTGTCGGGACGCATCTTATCATAGTCTCCTGTGTGTGTGTGAATATCATAAATTAATTTCTGGGTTTGGCACAAAATCTGAAAAAAAGTACAATAAAGCTTTCATTTGTTAAAGGGATAGTTCACCAAAAAATGAAAATTAGCCCATGATTTACTCACCCTCGAGCCATCCTATGTGTATATGACTTTCTTCTTTCAGACAAATACAATCAGCGTTATATTAAAAAGTGTCCTGGCTCTTCCAAGCTTTATGATCGCAGTGAATATCCAAAAAAGTGCATCCATCCATCATAAAAGTAATCCATATGGCTCCAGGGGGTTAATAAAGGCCTTCTGAAACGAAGCGATGCAATTTGGTACAAAAATATCCATATTTATAACTTTATAAGCTATAATCACTGGCCTCCGTTAACGGCCATACGCAAGTCTAGTTCCGGCAGAAGAGTGACCTCTGACCTCTATGTTGGTCCCATTATAAAGCTTGGAAGAGCCAGGATATAACTCTGATTGTGTTCGGCTAAAAGAAGAAACTCATAAACACCTAGGATGGCTTGAGGGTGAGTAAATCATGGGATAGTTTTCATTTTTGGGTGAACTATCCCTTTAACATCAGAGAAGTAGTCAAGGCCAGACAGCAAAATATATTAATGAGATAATTAAGTGATTAAGCAAGTGATGATTGAGCGTTAGTGATGAACGCCTGCTGTTAACAAGCAGAATCAATGAAGGAAAGAGAAACAACAACTGACTTCCAGCCACAGCCTTAGATGAAATCATCTGAAGATAAAAGACATTAAATCTCTTATTCATTCCACCGAATATTAATCAGAAGCATCAAATCATCATATTAGAGTGATTTCTGGATCATGTGACACTGAAGACTGGAGTAATGATGCTGAAAATTCAGCTTTGATCACGGGAATAAATTAGATTTCAACATTCATCATATTCACATAGAAAGTCAAATTGTAAAATAGTATTTCATAGTATTAATGTTTTTACATAAATGTAAAGCATAAGAGACAGACATTATATGTGTGTATACTAAGTATAAACTTTTTTTGAACTACTATTCTAAACCGTAACACTATTACTCAACTCATTTAGTTAAGCGTTTTCAGAATGCATCAATATTCATGTAATAACCACTTTTCTGAACACTGCATCACGAGCCTCATATAGCCCAACATGACGGTGTCACTCACCGACGGTCACATGATCTGGTGTTTGCTGGAGACAGTGTGCTGCCGTCACCACCCAGCGCAGATCGATCAGAGAGCCGCCGCAGAACCCGTGCTCATCCTCACGGCGAAGAAGAACCTGCAGCGGTTTCATTCAGTGTTAAGGTCCTTGCACACTGAGTCTGAAACTAGCGAATGCATTTTTTCGCATTCGTCATTCGGTGGCTCTGAATTGTCAAAACACCTCTCAAAGTGCGATGGATACACTTCTACGGATGCGGAAAACATAGAAAATGAAAAACGTACGAAAATTTCGGACCTTGAGTCTGAAATTTTCGGACGTTAAAAAATAAATACAACCTCACGTTGTCAATCACGTTTAAACACTGCCTGTGAAACTTTCGTCCATCATAAAAAAATTCGGGTCGGGTTCGATTTTCTGCGTTTTCCGTTTCGTCCGACATTAAAAAATTCGGATCGGGTTCGGTTTTGTGCGATTTTCGCATCCGTATCAAGCATTTTGAGAGGTGTTTTGACAATTCAGAGCCACCGAATGACGAATACGGAAAGACGTATACGAAAATTTCGGACTCGGTGTGCAAGGGCCTTAACTGATCAAATCTCTGAAGGTTAAGCATAAAGGTCATGTGAAGGATCAGATTGGGCCCACCTGCCACGGACTCCCGCCCTGACCCTGCAGCTGACCTCCAACGATGCGCGTATCCTCATTTGCACCTGTGATGTCACTTCCTGTCTCTGAGAGTTGGTCCTGTGAAGCAGGTTTGGCTTGTTGAAGAGTGGTTTGGTTTGGCGGGAGAGTCGAGTTGTCCAGGGAACTGCTGTTGTGATGTAATGAGTGGGAGGAGTTTGTCACGGTGTGGGTGTGGTTTACATCCTCAGGGTTTGTGGTGCTTATATCCAGATCCAGAGAGCGAGACATGATCCCACCACTCCACTGTTTCCCACAGGGGTACTGCACTAACACACACACATACATATATATACATTAACACGCACACACACACGTATATAAAGACACACATTAAAGCACAGATACACACAGAAACATCTAGATTTGTTTAGGTATACTGTTTACATTTATTGTAAAAATAAAAACATCATAAAAGCTACAAAAGAAAAGGGTCTATTTCGCCCAAAAATAAGAGAAATAATAAAGAATATTTTGTTTTAGCAAAATTATGCATATATTATATATATATATATATATATATATATATATATATATATATATATATCCCAGTTATTATCATTAACTAAAACCATCAAAACACATTTTCATTACTTGAAATTAAATCTACATTGACTAAATATGATATATATTTATATATTTATTTATAAATACAAATATAAAAGCTTGTTTTATAGAAGCTAGTTGCCAACATTTTTAGTGTAAGATCTCTAAAATAACTAATACTAAATAAACTAAAGCAAAAAACGAAAATGATATAGACCGTTAAGAAAAATATCAAAAAGGTAATAAAAAAAAAGGAAATTAAAACAGAGATTATAAAATAAACTATAAAAGTATATCAATAATACTGTAAAAATATAACACACACAATTGTTGCACTCCAACTAAACATCATGTTGCTTCATGTGCATAGAGCCAAAAAATTCATAAATAAATCAACGCAAACAAAGGGATTGCAAACCGTAAACTGAGGTACATCCAGACTAGAAAATATTCACTAATGATTTATGTTATAAACTAACTGCTAAAAAAAAATGAGGTTAGCAATCCCTTTCCTTGCACATTCTTAATAATGCTCAAGTAATTAATTTCTTTGATTTTAAGGACATGTTTGATGAGATTCGATCACCTTTAAAATATGAATGGTTAATGATTTAAGCAGCTGATCTGTTCTGTTGCACAGGTGTGTGTGTGTGTGTGTGTGTGTGTGTGTGTGTGTGTACCTGATGGATTGCAGCTGCGTAGGTCTTCATCCAGCTGATACCCGTCTGCACATCTGCACACAACACCTGGAGTCTGCTCTGAGCTGCAGTAGTGCAGACACCCTCCGTTCTTATATCTGCAGTCAAACACCTCTGAACACACACACACACACAGGAAATGAGATGAAAACAAAAGTATACTTGCAGACTAATTATCAGTATACTTCAAGTGTGTTAATGATTAGTTAACTTGAAGTGTGCTATTCTTGAACAACTCATTTTATTTTAGTTGTAATTAAAATGTGGTAAAGCATAAATTTAAGTGTATTTAGTGCAGTTTTGTGTGCTAAAGTGGAACAATTCGTACAAATTTTACGAGGTGGCTAATTTGCATGACTCCGCCCCTAAACCTAACCGTCACTTTAGACAAATCGCCCGAGTGAGGTCGTACGAATTAGACATTTTACTCACTCGTGCGAATTGGTCGTACACTCTAAAAATGCTGGGTTGTTTTAACCCAAATTTGGGTCAAATATGGACGAACCCAACCGTTGGGTTAACATTTTTTATTTAAATGGCTGGCTTTGTCCATATTTGACCCAATTTTGGGTTGAAACAACCCAGCATTTTTTAGAGTGTAAGATAGTGTAGAGTATATTTTAAGTATATGCCTGTGTGTGTACAAACTAAAAAACGTTGGGTTATTTTTTTAACCCAACCGTTGGTTTATGCATGTTGGGTCATTATGTTGGGTTATCTTAAAATATGTTGGGTCATTTGTTTATGCCGTTGGGTTATTTTTAACCCAACATTTTTAAGTGAGTATATAGGGACTAATTAGATGCTTGATTCGTGATATTAAAGTGTACTTTATTTGTGTTACACATTACAAATCCATTACGAGTGTATTCGAAACCTACACTCTAAAAAATGCTGGGTTGTTTTAACCCAATTTTGGGTCAAATATGGAATAACCCACCCGTTGGGTTACATTTTTATAATGCATTTTTAATCCAACGTTTGGGTTTGTCTATATTTGACCCAAAATTGGGTTAAAACAACCCAGCATTTTTTTGAGTGTACAATAAATATATACCATAAGTGTATTATATTTGAGTGAAAATTATATGCTCAGTAATACCTTTGACTTATTCCAAATTCTACAAATTGCACACTTTGTCTTCAATAACAAATGCACATTATTAGATAAATAAAACTTAGCTATATATTATATACTATAATGTATTTTGAAAGTATATTTTTTACAATGATCATTTTCAGCACACAGTTAAAAATATACCTAAAATATATTTTTAATAAAGTGCAAATAAATACACTTTTCACTCAAATATAATACACTTATGGTGTATATGTATTGTAGGTTTCGAATACACCCGTAATGGATTTGCAATGTACTTGTAACACAAATAAAGTACACTTTAATATCACAAATCAAGCATCTAATCAGTCCCTATACTCACTTAAAAATGTTGGGTTAAAAATGACCCAACGGCATAAACACATGACCCAACAAATTTTAAGATAACCCAACATAATGACCCAACATGCATAAACCAACGGTTGGGTTAAAAAAATAACCCAACGTTTTTTTAGTCATTTATATAAATATAATAAAGTATACTTTATTATATTTTAAATATATTTTGCAAATATACTAACATAAAAAAGTATACTTTATTTTTACTATCCATAGCTCAGAAGCATCATGCAGAATAAGAGTGGACCTGTTTGGCAGCTGTGTCCGCTGTACTGTGGAGGACAGAGACACTCGTGAACGCCTCGACTCTCACTGCAGATCCCGCCGTTCACACACGGGTTAGAGCGACACAGGTTCCCGTCTAAACAACACATTTACCTCAGGATGATGAGAAACCTCACGGGTTCATTTAGAAGAGCGAGACAGCACAACACTCACTGCGATATCTGTACCAGAACTCCATCTAAAAGAACACGGGAAGTCAGAGAGCAGTGACGTCATTGCACTCTTAACAATGAAAGTTCCGTTTAGAACTAGATGTGTTTGCAGTGTGAATGATGTCATAGGAGAAGTGACTTAAGAAATGTGAAATTCCAAATAAAGAAATTCCATCTGGATGTTTACTTGTGCTTTATAAAGAACTCAGGAACCAAAACATTGATCTGAAGTATTTAATGAATCATCCTTAATTTATGACTTTCATTTTAACACCAAAGAACCATAGCGACTCAAGAACCCTATAAGTCACCATGAAATAAATTTTTTTTTAATGTTTTTTCAAATATGGAATGGAATATCACAGAATTAATTCTAATAATTTTTCTGTGCAGTATTATTATTTAAAATTCATGTTCCTGGTAATATTAAATCTGAATAACTTCCCCTCATCTCTTCTCTGCTGATGTGGGCTGCAGTCGTGCCCACATATGTTACCCTGGACCACAAAACCAATCACATGGGTCAGTTGAGATGTATACATCATCTGAATATATAATCTTTCCATTGATGTGTGGTGTGTTATGATAGGACAATATTTGGTCGAGACACAACTATTGAAAATCTGGAATCTGAGGAGCAAAAAAATGTAAACATTGAGAAAATCTCCTTTAAAGTTGTGCATTTATGTTCACGATTGTGCTGCATTCACTCACAAAAATACATGTTTTATATATTTACGGTAGGACATTTACTAAATATCTTCATGGAACATGATCTTAATATCCTCATGATTTTTGGCATAAAAGAAAAATGGAGAATTTTGACCCACACAATGTAGGCTATAGTTGGCTATTGCCACAGATATACCCGTGCGGCTCCAGACTGGGTTTGTGATCCAGGGTCACATGTGTTCTTGTTCCAGAAGCGTTTCACTCTGAGATACGGCACATTAGATGATCACAACTTCCATTTCATGGTGACTTTAAAATCTGGTCTGAGAATTAGAGATATGAGAGTAAGAGCAGATCACGTGTACCGTCTTCTCTTTGCTCTGGAAGATCTCGGCCGCCTCCTCCAGAGAGCACAGCTCCTCGTAACACTCGCGCTCCAGATTCCCAGGCTTCATCTCCTCCAGGAAGACGTTTGCTCTCCGAGTCCTGAGCAGACGCACAGCATCACGCCTGTCCAGAAACACTGAACAGCACACGGCAGGATTAATGGAAACATACCCAGCCGACAGGGAACGTTCTGGCAAAGTTCTCTCAAAGTGACTAACAGGGCCAGGTTTATGCATAAGCATTATAGGCGTGTGTGTGTGTGTATTTGTTTCACTCTAATACTAAAACTCTGTAAGAAAATACTTTCTAAATTAACAAAATGTAAAATATTGGGCGGAAACCCTGTAACTATTTTTATTTTATTTTGTATAAATCATGATCATATTTAGCCAATGAAAAGTATTAAAAAGAGTTCCTGACTAAACCTTGTATATCCATTGGCTCCTCAAACTGTCAATGAATGAAGTGCTGCACGCAGTCTGGAGCGTCTCTGCTTGTTTGCAATGCAAGTGTAAATAAAGACCTGAATCTTTGAATAAGTACAGCGTTTTTTTTTTACTCAAGAAACACTATATGTTGGAGTCATTTCCATTTAATATATTTGGACTCTGGACTGATTTAATTTTGTTTTGTTTTAATAAGTTTAAGTTAGATAATTATTATTTGTGTATTATGTGAGTATTTGCCCTGAAAGTTATGAATTTTCCAATGGAGACTTGTATTATCTTATTGTGGTTAACTTAGGCCTATGTATTTTTCAGTATTTATATAGAAAGGTAATGGTGGTGTGTGCGTGTGATTGTTATCTCTGCAAAGTTATGGCTCAACTGTTTGCTTTATACACTTTTATTCTGCGAAAACAAACTACTCTATGGACTCATGCGTCAATTGACCCTTCGTAGGGAGTTTGATTGACAGGTGATCTGACCAATCATATTTCGCCATCCGCCATTTTGTCGGACAAAGCAGTCAGGAGAGTTAATAGATTAATGGGAGGATTTGAGCTTGAGAAGCGGAGTGTACTGACGTCTTTCCGCGGTTAAAACAACATTCCTTCTGACGTTCATTGTTTATTTGATGCTATAAATGAACTAGAAGGAAGAGATGATCGGTTCACGAGCAGCTTTAACTGAGGCGCAGCGATCTGTCACACACATTAAAGAGCCACAAAACGCTATTTATGGTTTACATTTCTTTTAAAAAATGACCAAATTTGAAAGGTGAGACTTTGTTTAATACGTTTAATATCAAAAGTAACCGAAAAGTAAGCTGGTCTGTGTCTGTCAGTGTCCTCTCTGCTCCGCGATGTGTTTTTTTAACTGCGTGAGAATATGGTGTGTGTGAGAGAGCGGCGTAGTTTGTCGGGCATAGCGACAGTAACTAAGGGGGGCGGGTCTTTGCGAACGGTCAATTGCTCTCCGCTATCTGGACAGCGGCTCATTACAAATGTGCCGCTATATTGAAGAAGTTCGTGAAGACAGATCGCGCGCAACGACGCGATCGATCGACTGGTTATTGATGTGTATATCTGCTGATTGTTTACTACATCTTCGGATTATTCAGCGCTGTGACTGACTTCACTAGACGCTTGTTTGAACGTGCTGTGCGGTGAGTAGCCATTTGGCAAGTTTTTATTATTATTATGGATTATGGTGGCGATGAAAGTGATTAAGCTTTGACGATCTGATATGGCGTGAATTGAAAGCTGTTTATGATTACGACGAGTGTTCAAAGCAAGATTTTCGGCACATGTTTTGAGGGTTGTTGATGATGATGGCTATTGAAAGCAGTCTTGCAAGGTTCAAAGTTGTTTAATAACCAAAGATTTAAGTCATTTATTTGGATGCAAGTTGTTTCAAGTGGTTGTTGATGCAAGCTTGATTCTCATTCTGGTCATTAAACAAAGGTGACAGATGATTGCACTCAAAGCCAAACACACACAGCGGTTGTGAATAACAACAAGTATTTATGATGACTTAGATTGAAGGCACTGATATCGCAATTGAACGTTTTAAATCACTTGGCAAGCTTGGGGCCTGTGCAAGAAAAATTAATGAATTGAAGGCTTTGATGGTTGATGGGAGCAATGCTGACTTCACCTTGAATTTGTAAGAGCTTTAAATGAGTTTTTATTAAGTGCATGAGTCTGTACAATTGCTTTTATCTGATGATGTCAAAGAAAGTGAAAGGATTGGCTGGTTTTAGCCAATGAGGGTCACTTTAACCAAGTTCTCGAATGAATTCGAGCTGTGGAAAATTAACCAATCTGATCCACAGCTTTGATTGAGTCTTAAAGGAGAACTCCGGTCAATTTTAACATTGAGCTCAATTTTTAGTAAATTTGGAGTGCTGTCAATACAGAGAACAACGACAAAAATCGGTGTTGCCTACACTGTTTTATCCTATTTTTAAAATGTACACCCTATTGACTTGAATGGGGCAAGTTTTAAACCTGCTTTTATCCTCTTAACATATTTGATGTGTCATTACAAGTGCCCAGCCATGTTGAGTGATTCCTTAAGAGTGAACACGAGTGAATCTGACTGCAGTAGATGTGAAAGATATGAATAAAAATGATGTTATATCAGCCAGCGCAAATACCTGTATTTAGTTCCTGTTTTCGGTAGAAGTCCAAAGTAGTCGATTGTCGAGTTCACGCGCGTGATCATAGCAACTAAACCTATGCGCGTGAACTCGACAATCGACTACTTTGGACTTCTACCGAAAACAGGAACTAAATACAGGTATTTGCGCTGGCTGATATAACATCATTTTTATTCATATCTTTCACATCTACTGCAGTCAGATTCACTCGTGTTCACTCTTAAGGAATCACTCAACATGGCTGGGCACTTGTAATGACACATCAAATATGTTAAGAGGATAAAAGCAGGTTTAAAACTTGCCCCATTCAAGTCAATAGGGTGTACATTTTAAAAATAGGATAAAACAGTGTAGGCAACACCGATTTTTGTCGTTGTTCTCTGTATTGACAGCACTCCAAATTTACTAAAAATTGAGCTCAATGTTAAAATTGACCGGAGTTCTCCTTTAAGTGCATCTAATGTCTCAAAGGTTCAAAAAGATCAAAATAAACCAAGACCCAGTTCAATTCTGCCTTCTCGTGTGAAAATTGCGGCCTACAAAGCAGCTTTTTTTGCTCGTGTTGAAGCTTCTTAAAAGGAAACAGTTGAGTTGGAAAAAGCTCAACTAAAAGCTAAAGGTATTGGAGATTTCCGAAGCAAGTTCAATGCGTAGTTCTCACTCATCTGTCAAATTAGGAAATGCAATGAACAATTATCTGGATAAGGTTTTGGGGATAAAAAAAAAAAACTTTGCTCATTGAGTCTGAATCATCTCCTCTACATTTTTTACGAGGATTGGAACAATTCCTAAAACATCAATGCAAATTATTCTCCATTGAACTCAAACTTCTTTAAAGCTTGCTGATAATCAAACAACTACAATGCCACAAAGTGACCAGCAGCAAAGTGAAGCTAGTAACACCAACATTGCCATTGCCAGTCCTATTCTTTAAAGACAAAGCAATCTGTCTGATTTACTCGTGACCCAGAAGAAACCTCACCTCCTACAAGAGAGATTCCAGTGTCCAGTGATGATCCCCTGGAATAGAGACCTTTCATGAGGTCTTTCATACGTAATATTGAGGAGAAAACGGATTATCTGGAAGTTTGAGTTCTTGAAGTTGTCTCTCTACATGAACGCTATAGCAGATGTTATCCTGAAGCCAAACGTTTTCTAAAGCACCATTTTGGAGATGAATTTAAAGGTATAGTGGAAGATTTTCTTTTTCCGGGTGGATCATCAAGACAATTGGTCCTCCTAGTTGTCAATCATTCTGGTGATGTTTACGTAAGGCCGTCGTACGTGCTCGTCCCTAGGTAGTTTACACTTTCAGGTGTATGTGTGGTGAGCTATGGTTTCCGCCATTCATTGAAGCTCGCCGTTCTCACCGGGTTTTTCCAAAATGTCTGAGGGTCGCAAGAGAAAAAGTGTCTACGAATTGTATGACAAGAAGAGAAAGGCCTCTGAAGATAGAAACAAGACCAGAGTGTTTTTGGGAGAATATTTCACACGCTGGTGTGCACTAAAAGCACAGGCTGGGCTTCACTGATGCCTCAGTCGCGAAGTTTCTACTCGACAGGTACAGTTTGGCATGCTAGCCTATTTGGAGAAATCCATTTAAAATTACTGCTAGTAAAAGTTAATGTAAGCTATGATTAGCGATGCTAGCCCTGGCACAAGTCACGCACCGCGCAGACACAGAATTTTTCTAATGTAGCCTTATGACCAAATGGTAAAAGTTATCACGCTGAAATGTTATAAAACCTTGTGTGTTCATTTTTGATAATTCCAATGTGTGACATAGTGGAAAAAGTGCAAATCTTCTTTTTGAAAGTAGGCTTGTATGAGCCATGCCGACAGCAACTTGTAAACATAGCGTGCACAAGGAGAACTAGGCTTGTGCACGCTCTCTCGTGCACACGCTTAATAGGCGTTCCTCTCGGGAGCAGGTCGAGTGTTGCGCACGTGCATTTTTTCAAAAAGTGGAGAGGGCGGTTCTTTTCTAAAATTAGGGAAAATCTTCCACAATACCTTTAAGATTGCTAGTACATACATGGAGAAAGCTTTAAAACAGGGTAACATTTGCTCCGATGATGGAAAAGCATTGTATATTTATGCAATCTAACTCAGCAGGACAAGATCTGTCTAACATTGCGTTGAATTTTACCATTAAATCTAAAAATTACCGTCTTCCTTATGAGCTGAGAAATAAGTGGAGAGCTACAGCCTGGGAAATTCTGGAACGCACTCAAAGAAGGCCAGACTTTGCTGACTTAGTAGCTTTTCATTGAGAAACCAGCTAAGGTTCTTCTTGATCCAGTCTTTGGAGAGATTCCAGATCTGAAAACAAATCAGTCGATGACGAAATGTTTTGTGATTATGATCATGCAATTGACTCTTGTATTAAAATGGCGAACATATCACATGAGGATATAATTGAATTCTTGAGAACAATTGGGTCTTTGTTTTGCTTGTCTCAAAAAAGGACATCTAACAAAGGCCTTGCCAAGTATGTCCTAAGAAACATCTGACAGTGCAGCGAATCATAAATGCTTCATTGAATGGAGGCTCACTTAATTCACCGACTGATGTGGACAAGAGAGAGGATGATGCTAGAAAAGTTAAATCCAAAAATTTCATTTTATTTTTCCCAGGAAAATGTTTTTCCCTCAGACCTGTTGCTTTCGGTGTTTCCACTGCGGTCTAAAGTACCGTGAAGATTAGGCAAAGTAGTCCAGTGACGTAGGACTGCACGCACCGGAACATATTTTTAAAAATGGTGGTTGAAATTAATGCTGCATGGAGTCAATCAAACCAATCAAAATGCGGCATTAACTCAACCAATCAGCATGTTCAGCGCCCAAGTCCCACCCCGGAAAGTTCCTGAACTTTGAAAAAGTACTACCTCGCAAGCAGGGACTTTCTGAGGGGGAAATTGGTACTATACGGTTATCCGGACCACACGTGTGTCTTTTAGTCCCGTATAGTCATCCCTGATTGGTCTTAACCCCAGTGACGGGTAGGTTTAGGGGCGGGGTTAAGGGTAGGCCATCGTATGATTGGTCTTAACCCCAGTGACGGGTAGGTTTAGGGGTGGGGTTAGGGTTAGGGCATCGTATGATTGGTCTTAACCCCAGTGACGGGTAGGTTTAGGGGCGGGGTTAGAGTTGGCCATCGTATGATTGGTCTTAACCCCAGTGACGGGTAGGTTTAAGGGCGAGGTTAGGGGTAGGCCTTCGTATGATTGGTCTGAACCCCAGTGACGGGTAGGTTTAGGGGCGGGGTTAGGAGTAGGCCATCGTATGATTGGTCTTAACCCCAGTGACGGGTAGGTTTAGGGGCGGGGTTAGGGGTAGGCCATCGTATGATTGGTCTTAACCCCAGTGACGGGTAGGTTTAGGGGCCGGGTTAGGGGTAGGCCATCGTATGATTGGTCTTAACCCCAGTGACGGGTAGGTTTAGGGGCGGGGTTAGGGGTAGGCCATCGTGTGATTGGTCTTAACCCCAGTGACGGGTAGGTTTAGGGGCGGGGTTAGGGGTAGGCCATCGTGTGATTGGTCTTAACCCCAGTGACGGGTAGGTTTAGGGGCGGGGTTAGGAGTAGGCCATCGTATGATTGGTCTTAACCCCAGTGACGGGTAGGTTTAGGGGCGGGGTTAGGGGTAGGCCTTCGTATGATTGGTCTTAACCCCAGTGACGGGTAGGTTTAGAGGCGGGGTTGGGGTAGGCCATCGTATGATTGGTCTTAACCCCAGTGACGGGTAGGTTTAGGGGCGGGGTTAGGGGTTGGCCGTCGTATGATTGGTCTTAACCCCAGTGACGGGTAGGTTTAGGGGCGGGGTTAGGGGTTGTCCATCGTATGATTGGTCTTAACCCCAGTGACGGGTAGGTTTAGGGGCGGAGTTAGGGGTAGGCCATCGTATGATTGGTCTTAACCCCAGTGACGGGTAGGTTTAGGGGCGGGGTTAGGGGTAGTGTGGTACGGATAACCGTATAGTACCGGGAAATTTTTACCCGGAAATTCATTTAGACTAGAGCTGCACGATTCATTATTTAAAAATCATACAATGTGATTTTCTGGATTTTTGTTTTAGATTCTGTCTCTCACAGTTGAAGAGTTCCGGTGATAAAAATGACAGATCTATACATGCTTTGTAATTAGGAAAACCTGCAAAATCGGCAGTGTATCAAACACTTGTTCTCCCCACTGTAGATATATAGCGGCTCTGGAGAAAACAGTGATGTCCTCATCCAGCTCAGTTCAGTTTTCATATAATGGTGTCAATGCAGGCAGATCAATAATATAACTAAGCAACACAAAAGCCAATGGCGACAGTGGCAAGAAACTAAACCTCCATCAGTGACAGAATGGAGAAAAAAACCTTGGGAGAAACCAGGCTCAGTCGCTCAGTTCTCTTGCCAATGACCGGACAGTGTATGATTATGATTCAGGCAGCATTATAGGTCATGATTTAGATTGGATCAGAACATTCAGAGTATTTATCCAGTTCCATCTGGTTGAAGATGGGATTCATCACGCCGGTATGGTGACGGGTTTGTTGAGGATCAGTGCCGATGGCTATCAGATTACAGAGACTTCTACGATAATGAAAGGGAGAGAGAGAGAGAGAGTTTATGGATAAGACTTAATGCGCACTTCTTATATTGTGTTTATTCTTAGTGATTTTCTGCAGTAAAACTAACGCTTCATCTTTTGTGTGATGTACAATAAACTTAATTGAACTCATCAGTATATTTTGATCATCATTCAGACGGGGTCTACTACAGCAGGCTTGTATTTATAGTGGAGCAGATGATATATAAGTTATAAACGTAATTAAAATAAACACCTGTTGTATCTCTATTGATATTCTCTAGCTCTGTGGGTATTATTGTCCGACTCGTACACCGTTACTGAGAGTTTCTGTTTTGATATTATCATATTTCTGTGAGATGAGATTGTCCTGGCTCTGAGTGCGAGCTGGTTAGGCTCCGCCCCCTGTGCGTGGATCCGCATCTCATTAACTTTTTTTTATTTTTATTCTTTTTTTTTGCTTTTTAACTATACACACGAACATATACATGTACCAAAAAACAACAAAAACATAAAGACAAAACAAAAAAAAACAGAGCAAAAACAAAACAAAAACAAAAAACAAAACAAAAAAGCCTCTCAGTATTTTACATTGATACATTTTACATTAAGTCATCTGTTCCATTGTCATATTTGTGACCATTTCTTTTAGCCAATGTTCTATACTTGGTGCACAAACACTTTTCCAATTTAACGAAATAAGTCGTTTTGCTTGAAGAATGCATATATTTATAAATACATACTCTTTCTTTTTTAACTTCATCTCCTTAGAAAATAAATGTAATAGAAAAAGTAAAGGTGACAATGGAATATTAACATGAAGGATCTTCTCTATCATTTCTTTCACACCTTTCCAGAAACGTTTGACAACTATTTTGTCAGTTACCAAATCAGTTTACGAGCCACTTGGGATTCCCTGCTCCAGTAATGCTGCCGGCTAGAAGAATTGGACACGAGTTGTGCAGAATAAATTGTGGATGGGATGAAGAAACTCCAGCAGGCTTTGCACAAAAATGGGACGAGTGTCTTGAGGAACTCGAACTACTTTCTAATCTGAGTTTCAGCAGATGCTTTGTACCCAAGAACTTTGGGGAAATATGCAGTGTTCAGTTGACCTTTCACAGGGAGCTTGATTGACAGGCGATCTGACCAATCATAATCTACCATTTTTGACTGACAAAGCAGTCAGGAGAGTTAGTAGATTAATGTTGGAGGATCTGAACTTGAGAAGCGGAGTGTATTGCTGTCTTTCCGCGGTTAAAACAACATTCCTTCTGATGTTCATGTTTATTTGATGCTATAAATGAACTAGAAGGAAGAGATGATCGGTTCACGAGCAGCT
The DNA here is from genome assembly GCA_033366665.1 of Phoxinus dragarum. Lineage (NCBI taxonomy): Eukaryota > Metazoa > Chordata > Actinopteri > Cypriniformes > Leuciscidae > Phoxinus > Phoxinus dragarum. The sequence goes on from JARPMJ010008343.1 coordinate 24,448, forward strand.
TTAACTGATGCTCTAGCGATCTGACAGACACATTAAAGAGCCACAAAACACTATTTATTGTTTACATTTCTTGACAAAATTGCCAAAATTTGAAAGTTGAGACTTTGTTTCATATCAAAAGTAAGCTGGTCTGTCCTGTGTGTCTGGCGGGTCTTTGCGAACGGTCAATTTGGAGACAATGAACATGAACCACTGTGCCGTGCTGCTTATATTTATCACGCAGTAAAAATGAAAACGTAAATGTAGTCCATGCCTGTAATGTATATCGAAAATGTGTTTAAAAATCATATCACCGTTATTGAAAAAAATTATATCGTGATATAATACCATATTGATATTGAATTATTGACCAGCCCTACGTCCATGGCTGCAATACGCTGTGTTTTCCACCAACTGGCAACCCAGGGTGTTGAAATACTATTGGGAGAATTGGGAGGGATCACACAGACCAAAAACATACACACCGGGAACACACATTTCCAGCCAGAAAGACTGGCTGTAGCATTGCCTATATTTGGCTGTAGGTTTCCTAAACCTCTGCAAACATTATCATACTTTTATGCTTTAATATTGTGATTTAAAGGGTTTGTGTTCATTTTTGTGAGGTTACAGAGTAGAGCCTGTGCTTCAGTCCAGGAGAAGACCGAGAAACAAGTGTTTTGTTTGAGTTCAGTGAGTGTACTAAGTAGGGGAGAGCCGGGACAGTTGAAACACTTTTCAGATAAACGTCATTTTCTATGAGGTTACAGATAGATTTTTTTTTTTTTGGTGTGTGATCAACAACTCACATGTGTTCTCTTAGTATCACGTGTTATTCGGTACAAATATAGAATGATTTAAGTAAAAATTTACTTTGAACGGTAGTTTGTTTCAATCGTTGCAACACGGGTGGGATGGATGAAACATAACAGTTTAAACGGCAACTATTCATCTAATGCTTGTTTTTATGAACAATACTTGACAAGTACTTATTGTTACAAACATATTTTGTAATTTTATTGTAATTTAAAGGTTCATTTTAACCATTTTTGTTCTATCGCCCAATAAACATATAGGCGATAAGCCTATGCGCATTTTGTGTAATCTTCCTAATAGGCTATTTTGATGAAGACAGACAGATCCGTTTACAATTCATTTTCTTACATTTCTTCCTTGAGTCATATTGAGTGTTTACTAGTTGAATAGCTTTAAAGGAGAATTCCGGGCAATTTTTAAGTTAATCTTGATCGTTATACCTTTTGTGAGAACTGTCTATAGAAAAAAAACAAACCGGATTGGTGCTTGCAACACGGAGCTGCTACCGCTAATGCCCAGAGCTCACTCCGCTAACGGCAGTTATGGGGCATATTCATAAAGAGTGTTTTTGTGCCTCTTAACAGACACAAAATGCAATTAAAATGTCTGTCCAACATGAACAGGGTCCTTACATGACAACAAGATGTGTTTAGCAACTTAGCCATTGTTTAAATTCAGCTAAATAATGTTTTAGACGGCTAGCTGTAGTCTCGCGCTGAAGTCCCGTGGGAACTCCCGTTGTAGCCGGAAAAGGTATTGTTGACTGAAGAGTGTGAGGCTAGTTCTTCGTCTGTATCAGGTTAGAATAAATAAGGACGACCATCAAACTCAATCCATGTGTTCAAAATCTTCTATATTCTCCATAGTTACGTTACGAACCATTTCTTCTTCATTTGTGAGCAACTCCGATCATCACTCTTCACACACACACGACGCTCCTCCACCTGCACACTTCTATTTACCTTTTCCCGGCTACACCGGGAGTATGGTATAACACTATTTAGGTGAATTTAAACAATGGCTAAGTTGCTAAACGCATAGGTTTTCCAATGACCAGGTTTAACTGGCAGGAGGCGCTGTTTCACCCGTCCCGATCATTACAATGGCACATGAAACAATAAATACAACTTATCAGTCAAAAAAAAGTACCGCACGAAAGAATTCACTTACTGCACTCAAAAACAGCTTTCCGGCTATAACTCCACAACGGCATGACGTAAAGAAGAAATGTTTTCGCGGGTCTGGTAGGCATTGCGTGTTGTACGTGCTGACGAAATTTGACGTACATGACGTGAGTGGTTGGTCAATGTTTCATCCGTCCCGCGTTTCAATCGTCCCGGCTCTCCCCTACTCAACTTGTAAATTTCGGTTACACAAGTTCTCCAATTGGTCACCTCTACTAAGAGCTAGTTTTACCAACTCAAAAATGATGAGCTAATTTACTTAATCCACAACTAAACTTAACTTACTACATTTTACAGTGCATAATGTTTGCAAAATGATCAAATTGAACATTCTCTGTGACGCTCACATGACCAAAAAACACCAGGGAACTTCTGAGAACATTCAATAATAATGTTTTATTAACAGGAACGTTAGCAAACCTGGTGACTGGAGCGCTGAGGTCAGATGTATTAAAAGCAGAATCGCTGTCCAGCTCATGGATTCAGACATCAAGAAACCGCAGCGGATTTGATGTAAATCACTCAGCCTGTTTGATACATGAATGAAAAACAAGACTATTTTTACATTTACCTCCATCTGCTGGTGTAAAAGATACAGGAACACGTGTGTGTGAACCGTAGCTTACTGTAATTAAGTCATACGTTTAGTTTGAAGTAAACCTTTTCTTGTACATAATCCATTAAAACACCCGAAATCTTTAAATGGCAAACATCAATCACAGATCTGTGTATTTTTCTCTATTATTTGAGTTGATCATGAGTATTCACTCACCTTGTTGAGTTCACTGGGACTTCTTCTCCTGATTTAGGGTCCGTCCAGAGGAGTTTAATGTTTCTGAAGACAGTTTTTACACACAACCTCTAATGAAACTGTTAATGACAAACAGCAGCAAACCGTTTTAAAACACTCAATCACTATTTGTACAACATCGACCTTTAGACAGACGGTGTTTACACACACATGCACACACACACACACACACACACACACACACACACACACACACACACACACACACACACACACACACGATATAAACACTTTTGTAAACATTTGTGCAATAATATGAACAATAACGAGTATAAATTACAGCAGATGTGCTTCATCATGATCAAACAAACATGCATTTAGTCACTTTCTTGACCTGATGAGATTAATCCGTTCAATCGAAGATGATTTTTTCCTGATAAAAAAATCACAAGTGAGATTTGGGCAAAAGAATGTTTTAATTCACATTCTATTCTACAAGTAGTTACATTATTTACAGTATTTAAAAAAGCAACAAATGAACAAAATAAACCGTGAATGTGTTAATATCATCAAACGTTTCTCAGTAATCCTTCATAAAACACAGGACAATATGCAACTACCTGTTTGAAAGCAGCACCCGATTGAAGTGGATTTCCTGTAGTTCTGATCTAGTACGTCATGATGAGACTACACTATTGATTAGACTCTATCTGTAGTGTTTTAGAGGTAGACTACGGCTCTAGTCAGTAGTGTCGGATTAGGAGTGTTAAGACAGATCAAAGTAAGACTTTTCTTTTCAAATGAACCCAAACGCACATGAGGACGACACACAGCTCATCTGTCCCGCAGTAATACTGTCACACAAGTCAAAGGTACTGAGGCTGATTCTGATTGGAGGAAATGGATCATTCTTGCATTAAATCGCACACTTATTTCTATGGAAGCTTATTTCTGCTACGGAAACAAAACATAATTCTGACTCTAGTTTATATCTCACAATTCTGAGTGAAAAAAAAACAAAAACAAAAACATGAAAATTTAAGTAATTACCTTTTTTTTTTTTTTTTTTTTTGGGGAAAACCTCCCCAGATGTAAACTCAGAATTCAGAGAAAAAGTTATATCTCACAAATTCTGAATTTATATCTTACAATTATATTGTTTTGGGAAAAAGACGTAAATTCGCAATTATGAGTTTATAACAATTGTGAGAAAAAAAGTCTGAATTGTGAGATAAAAAGTTATTTTATAACTTTTCTTTCCGTGACGGAAACAAATAAGTCGAGAAGTCAGAATTCCAAGATGTAAACTCAGAATTTCGAGAAAAAAGTAAAAATTGCGAAATATAAAGTTAGAATTCCATGAAAAAACAGAATTGCGAGATGTAAAATCAGAATTGCGAGATGTAAAGTCAGAATTGCGAGATGTAAAGTCAGAATTGCGAGATGTAAAGTCAGAATTGCGAGATGTAAAGTCAGAATTCAGAGAAAAGTAAAAATTCCGAGATGTAAAGTCAGAATTCCGAGAAAAAATGAAAAATTGCCAAATATAAATTTAGAATTCCATGAAAAAACAGAATTGCGAGATGTTAAATCAAAATTCCGAGATGTAAAGTCAGAATTCCGAGATGTAAAGTCAGAATTCCGAGATGTAAAGTCAGAATTCAGAGAAAAGTAAAAATTTCGAGATGTAAAGTCAGAATTCCGAGAAAAAAGTAAAAATTGCCAAATATAAATTTAGAATTCCATGAAAAAACAGAATTGCGAGATGTTAAATCAAAATTCCGAGATGTAAAGTCAGAATTCCGAGATGTAAAGTCAGAATTCCGAGATGTAAAGTCAGAATTCCGAGATGTAAAGTCAGAATTCTGAGATGTAAAGTCAGAATTCCGAGATGTAAAGTCAGAATTCCGAGATGTAAAGTCAGAATTCCGAGATGTAAAGTCAGAATTCCGAGATGTAAAGTCAGAATTCCGAGATGTTAAATCAAAATTCCGAGATGTAAAGTCAGAATTCCGAGATGTAAAGTCAGAATTCCGAGATGTAAAGTCAGAATTGCGAGATGTAAAATCAAAATTCAGAGAAAAGTCAAAATTCCGAGATGTAAAGTCAGAATTCTGGGAAGAGTCAGAATTGCGAGATGTAAAAGGTGTATTATTGTCATGTCGGAATTACCGTAATTACGAGATTCCGACTTGTAATTACAAGTTCTACAAGGACTTGAGCACTTTTTACAACTTGTAAACTCAGACTTTTCTAAGAGCTCAGACTTGTACCTCATGGCCACTGCAGATTTATTATAGTGTTGCTATAGAAATGCATAATGCAATTCTGTGTTTGAGGACTTGAGCAGCTCCGAATAGAATGTCACATGTTGTCATCTCGTAAAGGTAATTACGATATGTGACCATGGACCACAAAACCAGTCTTATGTGTCAATTTTATAAAATTGAGATTTATACATCATCTGAAAGCTGAATAAATAATCTTTCCATAGATGTGTGGTTTGTTATGATAGGACAATATTTGGTCGAGACACAACTATTGAAAATCTGGAATCTGAGGAGCAAAAAAATGTAAACATTGAGAAAATCTCCTTTAAAGTTGTGCATTTATGTTCACGATTGTGCTGCATTCACTCACAAAAGTACATGTTTTATATATTTACGGTAGGACATTTACTAAATATCTTCATGGAACATGATCTTAATATCCTCATGATTTTTGGCATAAAAGAAAAATTGATAATTTTGACCCATACAATGTATAGTTGCTATTGCCACAGATATACCCGTGCGACTCAAGACTGGGTTGTGTGGTCCAGGGTCATGCGTGAATGCAGCAAAACTCGCAATTGTGAGAAAAAAAAACCTAAATTGTGATTATAAAAAGTCGCAATTAATTACCGTGGCGGAAACAAGCTTCCATATATTCCATTTTGTGATTCCAGTGTTCAAAAGCAATAAAATTGTAGTACAAAACAGCCGCATTGATCTAATCAAACTAAGCATCATGCACATTCAGATATTTTCTCTTGGGTTTGAGAAGTACAGTAGATCACGTGATTTTTTTTTTTTTTTGTGTGTGTGTGTGTGTGTATTTGTCGCTCACGGGCCCTTTTTCTGCCTGTAGCGAAGCCAGTTTATCAACAAAAAAAAAAAGAACAAAAAAAAAAGAACAAACAAACTAAGCAACCAGGCAATATCAAAAACAAGGGCGTTGGGGATGTTAACAGAGCAGTTTTAGTTGGCATCAGCTGAACTCAGGTTATATAAAAGAGTTTTAATGCTCGCGTCCGTCAGACGAGGGATCCGGCTCGGCTCTGCGCCGGCACCATGACGGGGACGGCGCCCATGCGCTCGAGCGTGGCTTGGCTGACGGCGTACGAGTGTGTGTGTGTGTGCTGTTGTCCGTGCGCCACCGCCGGTGTGGTCGTGACGGGGGGGCGCAGGCTCAGCGAGCCGTTGCTGCGCGTCATGACGGGTGGCGAGGGGGCGGAGTTAGTCGTGACCACTAAAGTCTTGGGCGGGGGCAGGGTGTGGCTGCCGTTAGCGTACGCGGGGCGCGGGGGGGCGCTCGAGCCGCCGGTGAAGGTCTGCCGCGTGTCGCCGTTGTAGCGCGTGTAGGAGTTGGTGTCGTAGTTGGGTTTGGGGTTGTGCCAGTAGCGGCTGTTGTAGGTGTTGGTGGACGTGAGCGTGTCGTTCTCCGAGGACGAGGCGTCGGCCTGGAACGCTTTGACTGATGATGATCTCTTCGGAGGGAGATCGTCCTCCCTGTGTGAGGAAGCAGAGTTAGCTGTGAGAATCGGATCAACACTGACTACCCTTACAGTGATATAGAGTCGTACCCAGATCCGGGATTTTTTTCCATTCATTTCAAAAGTCTTCGTTGGTGAAACTCGACAAATGAGAATATGGTGCAAAAGTTCATTTATTTCAGTAATTCAACTTAAAAGGTGAAACTAATATATTATATAGACTCATTACATGCAAAGTGAGATATTTCAAGCCTTTATTTGTTAGAATTGTGATGATTATGGCTTACAGATTATGAAAACCTTTTCACTATATTCTAATTTTGAATTTGGGGTTTTCATAATCTGCCATAATCATCACAATTATAACAAATAAAGGCTTGAAATATCTCACTTTGCATGTAATGAGTCTATATAATATATTAGTTTCACCTCTTAAGTTGAATTACTGAAATAAATGCACAATATTCTCATTTTGCGAGTTTCACCCGTATAGCCAGCCATGAGGTGAGTCACAACATTATAAACTTTGATTTGGAAATCAGACAAAAATGCAAAGGTGCTAATTGACTTTAGTGAGGGAAAGAGCTACAATCCCATGATGCATTGCGATCAGTAATCAACTAAAATCAATTGAGAAATATAAATCTACTACTTTAACATTTTTATTATACACATAATTGGGTTGGATCATTATTTGGCTCGCGTACCTACCCCGAAGTGATAAAATAAAATAAAATTCTGTATAAAAATGTATAGCCCAGACAAGTAGTTTGTTAAGGCTTGGTTTGCAGGGAAGTACAAACATGCGCACATATATTCAAATGCGGATAACTATATAATTAATTCTTGATGCGCACGTGAGCGCCATCAGCGTTTCTCACAGGTTCGCGTTTAAAGTCTGTGTAGAGAGAACGGTGTCGTATTAGCGGTCTCTAATTTAATAACTAATGATCGTTGCGATTGATTCACTTCTATCAAAACTAACTTTAGCTGGAAAATATATTTATTCAAGAACCGCTATAAAGCCAAAACAATCTGTTACCTTAAATTATGCGTTTATCTCTTTAAAGCTGCTGTGAAACAATCTACATTGTTAAAAGCGCTGTATAAATGAAGATGACTTGACTTGACATAAAACTAAGATATTTGAAGTATTGCAAATATACAAACATTTCACCTGATCTCGTTGGGAATCTCCTCCTCCTCGTACTTGTTCTTGTTCCTCCAGTAGAAGAGCGTGACCAGCACCAGTAAGGAGCAGATGACCAGCGCCAGAACCCCAGTGACGACGGTTCCTGCGATCAGACCCACGCTCTGAGGCTGCGCTGTCACACGCCAGAGACAGAGACCACAGTCAGTGTTTAAAGGGTTATTCACACAAAAATGAAAATCCTCTGAGTGAGTTCACGTAGTGTAACAGCGCAGCGCTTCTGGGTTGTACGTCAGAACGGAGGCTCACTATTGGCCGACGCTGGTCATGTTTGTGATGCTGGCCAATAGTGAGCTTCTGTTCTGACAAAAAACCCAGAAGCGCTGCGCTGTTACACTACGTGAACTCACTCAGAGGAACACACAGAAGAACATCAAGAGTTGAATAAAGTCATTATTTTTGTTTGTTTTTTTGCGCACAAAAAGTATTCTCGTTGCTTGATAAACTTAAGGTTGAGCCGCTGGACTATTTTAAACATTGTCTTTACTAACTTTCTGGGCCGGCAAGTTTCAATTACAATAGAAGCCTCTGGAGGAGTGAGACAGCTCTCAGATTTAATCAGAAATATCTTCATTTGTGTTCAGAAGATGAAGGAGAGTCTGACGGGGTTGAACAACATGAGGAGAGAAATTACCGACAGAGTTTACCGTATTTTCCGGACTATAAGTCACACTTTTTTTCATAGTTTGGCTGGTCCTGCGACTTATAGTCAGGTGCGACTTATATATCAAAATGAATTCATACTGACAGATGAACCAAGAGAAAACATTACCGTCTACAGCCGCGAGCGGGCGCTCTAGTTAGCGGAGTTGTTCAGAAGCGACACCGAGGAAGAACTCAATGTATTCAGTGTTGAGGAATGAGATCGGGAGCTTGGTGAACTTGCTGACCGGTAACTTGTTGGACTCGCTGATGTTAATTTAGCCTATTCAGCCTCAGGTATATGTTCTTTATGCTATTGTGTCGCTGAATAACTGTTAATGTGTTACGCTAACACACCGGACACTATTCAGCCTGTTGTTCTGTGTGATATTGTGGAGCTGAATAACCTTTCCAGATTAAATGTCTGTTCTTGGTCTTGGATTTTGTGAAATCAATTTCTAAATAAATACGACTTATAGTCCAGTGCGACTTATATATGTTTTTTCCTCTTCATGACGCATTTTAGGACTGGTGCGACTTATAGTCCGGAAAATACGGTACATTTTTGGGTGAGCTATCCCTTTAAAGGGGTCATGACATGAGAAACCAAATTTGCCTTGATCTTTTGGTATATAAGAGGTCTTTGTACCATTAAAACGTCCTGCAAGTTTCATAGCTTAAGACGTCCTCCCCATTATAAACGCATCATTTATTTAATCAAGCTCTAAATACAGCTCGTTCTGGATCCATGGTAAGAAGTGACGTCACGGTGCGAAGTGACGTACCAGCGTTTGCATAATGACCGCCTCCAGCACAAGACAACTACGCTTTAAGCGCAAGACAACTACGCTCATTTCGTATCGTTGTCGCGCCTCGCGCCTCACAAGTGTTCAGTCGACGGACAGCGAGTGGGTCTGTGTACAGGGAAATTACGACGCCGCAGATGTGCTGTTCCTGGCTGTGGACAAACTACATCTTTGAATACGCTGCAGAAAGATCCGGTCGTCAGGAAAAATGGATGCACTTTATTTTTTGCGGACGTCTCAGTCACGGCAGTGTTAGTTTAAGCGTTTGTTCTGTACATTTGAAGGATGACTGTTTTGAGAAAAAATCCCCAAATTATGCTGGCTTTGCCAGAAAACTGTTGCTCAAAGATAAGTCCGTGCCGACTATTCTGGGCTCAACAACGACGACGCAAACTTACTTTTTACCATGGCTAATATAAACACATTTGTATAAGAGAATCTTGAAAATATGTCACCTTTCTAGTAGACGTGATAGAAAATAAAAAAATGTTGCCTTTATCAATGCTGCATCTTCAAAGATGGCCTGTCTGTGCATGCATTTTTGTCCGTGGTACACCCTATCATTTCATTGAAATTAGTTAAATAATGTTAAACTGTTAGCAAATGAAGCTATAGGATAATTATGCAACAATAATCCGTTTTAAGTGTCTCGGGTTACAATTTTTTTATTAATTCGAAATAGTTTCACTTTCCATGTGGACACGGGCTGATCCAGTCTTCGTTGTTGTGGTGATGGTTCATTTTCCTCTGATTCCGGCTCAAACATAATAAGGTTTTATCATTGCAAGAGCCATCGCTTCGCATGCATCACCCGCTATTAAACAGTTGTGCCGAATCCGCAAATGTTCTGGCTGGGGGCGTTAACGTCAGATGCATAGGCACTGACGTTAGCCAATCATAACAGTGGGCGTTAACACTGAACTCTTAAAGGGGAAACACCCCCAAAACAGACTGTTTGAATCAGAGGATGAGAAACAGGGAAAAGGTCATAAATCACTACATTTTAAAAGTTTTTTGTAAAAAAAACTATAGTAATACTATAATTGCACCTAAGGGAACATAATAATAAAATAAAAAAAAACATGTCATGACCCCTTTAATAAGAGCTGCAGAGCGAGTGTGTGTGAGACTTACGGGCCACGACCTGCAGGTTGAGGACGCAGGTGCTCCTCCCGATGGCGTTGGACGCCGAACACTGGTACAGTCCAGATGTGCTGGTGCTGATGTTCCTCAGCGTCACCGTACCCTGCATCTGATCTGAGGACCACAAATCAACTCGTGAACACCTCATGATCACGCACTGTAGAAATCATTCATGAGCTCTGCTGGAGAACAACTTCACCACAAACTTGGAAATGTTAAGGGTTTCTCATGGCTGTTAAACCCAGCTAACAAAAAATGTGTTTCAAACGTTCCCAGTTAAGGCGAGACACGACAGGCACTTTTCACACTAGTGGAAAGAAAACATCCAAAATACACTTTTAACTGTATCTTCTAGAGCACTTTATCTATTTGCGTCTGTAGATTTAAATTACATATATCTTTAAAGGCCGTTTTCTCAAAATAAGTTTTTCCTCCATCTATATTCTGCAGGTTTTTACAGAAGGGTTTGGTTTTCCTGATTTTATACAACATTTTATTCCTAAAGATTTTTTTTTTTTTTTTGGGCTGTTAACAGTATTTTCTGATTTATGGTGTTAAAAAAAAAAAAAAAAGATCCAAAATCCCTTCTGTAAAAACCTTATATACAAAAAATTAAACAAGGAACGAATGAACCTGGTTTAATTCAATGTTCAGATTTTTGTTCTAGAATAGAA
>JARPMJ010008344.1:0-35405 GCA_033366665.1 Phoxinus dragarum
AAAGGGTAAAACACGGTAAGTAAACAGGCCCTTGTGGGTATTCACTGTGACATATTTCCTGGACTCCGCATCTAATGCAATCTGGTGGTAAGCATGGCTCATATCCAGGTTGGTAAACTTTTGCCCACCTGACAATGTTGCAAACAAATCATCTATTCGAGGGATAGGATATTGTTCCAATTTTGAAACTCGATTTACTGTTAATTTATAGTCACCACATAGTCGTACAGTATTATCTGACTTTAAAACCGGTACTACCGGTGCAGCCCATTCAGAGTGTTTAACAGGTTCTATGATTTTTTCTTTTAACAGGCGTTCTATTTCAGCTTCCACCTTCGTCTTCATTGCATAAGGAACTGGTCTGGCTTTGAAAAATCTGGGGACCGCTTCCTTGTCAACATAAATCTTTGCCGGTGGACCTCTCAATTCACCCAATTCCTCTTTAAACAACGCTGAATGTTGGCTAAGCACCCCAGTCAAGGTTACATTTTCCATCCCTTGAATCCTATGTATGGCCTCCCATTCCATGCCCATGTCTTTAATCCATCCTCTGCCCAATAGATTGGGTCCTGTTCCAGGTACTACCACTACCGGTAACTCCTTTATGACTCCTTTGTGTCTAACTTCCACTTGCGCAGAACCTAACACTGTTAAAGGTTGGCCAGTATAGGTTTTTAACTTCAAAGAACAGGTCTTTAATTCTGGAATTTGATGCTTTGTCCATAATTTTGAAAAATTTGACCCATTCATCACAGTCACACCACAACCGGTATCAACTTCAAAGGGTATTATTGACTCATTAATAGCCAAGGTGATAGTCAGTGGGGCAACTTTTGGAATCTCGGTTCCTTTCAAACTGTGAACTGTAAAAATACTATCTTCATCAGATGCACTTTTCTCATCTCTGCCCACATAATACGATCTCTGTCCTCCTCTGACAACTCTCTTACATCTTTCTCCCCCTTGTAAGTTTGTGTCTCTGGTGGAACTTTTTGATTTGCATACTTTCATTATGTGACCTTGTTTCCCACATTTGTGACATTTCTCAGAAACAAATCTGCACTCATTGGCCAAATGTTGCAAACTTCCACATCTGTAACATGCTCTGCATTGACTTTCTTCTTGCTTTACTGACGTTTTATGCACTCTCATTGACATAGATGTATCTGAGCGTTTAGCTTGCAAATCCTTCACATCCTTATTGGCCGTTTCCATTGCTTGAGCTACTTTCAAAGCCTTTTCAAAGGTTAGATCCGCTTCTGCCAACAGTCTACGTTGAATACGGTCATCATTTATGCCACATACCAGTCTATCACGAAGCATTTCTGTCAATTTTTCTCCATAGTTACAATCATGAGCCAATTTCCTTAAAACTGCCACATACTCGAGTACAGTTTCCCCCTCTTCTCTTGATCTTGAATTGAATTTAAACCGCTGTACAATTTCACTAGGTTTTGGGTTGAAATGCTCTTTAAGCAATTCTACTAATTCACCAAATGTCTTTGTTCCTGGTTTAACTGGGCTCAGTAAATTCCTCAGTAGACTGTATGTTTGACTTCCTACAGTGCTCAACAATATAGCTCTTTGCTTGACTGCTTCTGTAATTTCATTTGCCTCAAAGAAATGCTCCAAGATTTCACAATATTCTTCCCAAGACTGAGATTGACTGTCAAATGGTGTGACTGTTCCTACCATGTTGGCCATCTTCTTTTCCAAAGCTCCAACTTGTATGGATTAAACTTCTTCACCTTCCAAAACTTGAATTCTCTTCAAGGCGTTTTCTTCTCTTACTTTCATCCTCGTCGCCAAAATGTAATAACTTGGAGGAGACAAATCCGTTCAAGAAGTAAATTTACTCAGGAAACATCAAGCCAGCAGTACAGGTGATAACAGCCCAGGTGGAATGCATGTGTGTCTAACAGGTTCTTCTTTGCTACTCTTAAGCCAAAGTCAAACAACATTAGATTGCCCCCTACAGGTCAATCTACAAAAGCTCACTCTACAACAAATGTAACTGAACACTATTAGCTGGTGTCACTCCAGAGTGGTTCTCAACCTTTTTAGGGCCAGCTATCCAATATCCAGGACCCTGACCGCCCCCCGCCACCAAGAAAGGGCTAAATGTCTTTATTGAATGTATGCTGATAATAGGCTTGTTTGAGATGAGCAAAATCTGCGCAGAACCGATCACCGGTGATCAGCGCGAGATGCATGCCGGTTAGAAATGTGTCCGACTGCGTTCCGCCTGGCTCTGATGTCATGCTGACGTATGTCAAAAATCTCTCGCGAGCGCAAGGCACACCTGTCGGATTCTGCAGTTGCGCGCAGTTGCTCTCCACCGACTGCGCGGATCAAAAGCATGATGGGAAACGACTTGCTGACGACACAGCTTAATGCTCATTGGTTTAAACAACCGTGTATTGTTCTTTTTTTAAATGTTTGAATTTAAAACTCTGATTTCGTGTTTTTATGTGTATACATTATGTGTGAGTATTCCCAAACTCTCTGACAGTGCGATCTCTATGGATTATGTGATTATGTCATTTATATATATATATATATATATATATATATATATATATATATATATATATATATATATATATATATATAAATATATATATATATATAGGCCATATAGCCTATAAAAACACGTCTGTAGTAAAGAAACAAATGATTGATAAACACGTAGCCTATTTGGAGTGGGATTGAATAAGTGCTTTGGGTGTCTTGTTCATTATATTTATTTTCATATAAAAGCAACAGAACTTAAATTACATCCAGTTTATTAGCAACACTGTGCACGAGCATGAATCCCGTGAATCCCGCGATATCCATCTTTGATCTCCCAGCTGTCAGATCCACTGTGAGAAGAGAGAACTGTCCGGCTTGCCTGCGCTTCTTTCACTCCTCCCCTCACTGCAGCCGCCTACTCTCGACTACAATTCAGGCGAGGCAAGGCGCATCTCAAACAAGCCTCTTCATTCTGTTTTAATAATGATAATGTATATAATTCACGTTCATTGTTTTCTTCTTCTTCTTCTTCTTATTATTATTATTTATCCGTAACTTCTTGTATTTAAAATGTACAACATTTATGTAATGAGCGAGTACATAATGAATCCATTTTCAAAACCGTATTTTTGTCTTATGCTGAATCATTACATCTATAATAAGTGTTTATATTGCAGCTTTTTGTTGTTTAAACCAATGAGCATTAAGCTGTGTCGTCAGCAAATCGTTTCCCATCATGCTTTTGATCAGCGCAGTCGGTGGGGAGCAACTGCGCGCGACTGCAGAATCCGACACGTGCGCCTTGCGCTCGCGAGAGTTTTTTGACATACGTCAGCATGACATCAGAGCCAGGCGGACCCAACTCTAACCGGCATGCATCTCGCGCTGATCACCGGTGATCGGTTCTGCGCAGATTTTGCTCATCTCAAACAAGCCTAACAAGTCATCTGAATGATTCTAGTTTACTTTTGTATTATTATTATTTTTTGTATGTGAAATTGATATTTCGTTTGCTCTAAGCCTAAGGGATTAATGTTTGTGTGTGTGTGTGTGTGTGTGTGTGTGTTTATTTGTACATTTATGTAATTATTTTGTTTCTTTAAAAATAATTTGCCCAAACATTGGAACTGAGGAGCTAAGTTGTCTCTTTAGTCAAAGAGCAACAAAGCCAATAACCATTTATTTGTGCACGCTAGTGAGTAAGTGAAACCACAAACAAGATATGGGTTTGACATTTTATTGAATGTGTACATCTTACTCGTTGTTCCGCCGGGATCCATGACTGCAGCATGGACCAGTAATTTCTCTAAAAAATCCTTTCTTCACTGGCGCGCAATGAATTCTGGGATAGGCGAGGCCGCAAAGCATCCATCAGTTGCATCAGTCATTAGGCCACCCGCGAAATGCACTTTGAGTTGGGACGTACTTCATTGTGACACAATCGGCCTTCAAATGTGGCCTTAGAAGGACGCAGCCTCTGAATTCGGACACAGCTACGGTGTCAAATAGTGCTGCAAAAGAATAATTTTTAAAATGAGAGTGTTTTTCTGAATTATACAAATGCATTGGTGTATTTATTAGCCAAGTGTGACTATGTCTGTTTATTCTCCAGCTCGTCTGCCTGTTCCTGCCATCACCAGAGACTCTTCACAATGTTCTTCGGCATCATCAAATTGTTCACTGCTGTGTTCAGTGTTGAATGTGAGTCATGTGACTCTCTCCTGCTACAAAGGAAACAGTGTATTGTCCAGCATCAGTGTGTCTGATCTCAGAAGCAGCATCTCTTTACATCTGGAGGTGGAAAATCAGGATAAAAACACCTACAGCTGTGTGCTCAATCCTATTCCCAATCCCAATCCCATCAGAAACTACACTAAACATCTGGACATCAGTCAATTCTGTCAACCATGTCCCGGTATGTCAGTGTTGGTATTAGCGTTTGTTTGGTATCTAACATAAATTCCAGTAAAAAAAAAAAAGTAAATTCAAATTTTTTCCTTTAGAAATCTACTGTTGTGGTTTTACCGAACCTGTGACCCGATTGGTCATCGCTGCTCTGGTGGGCGTGGCTGCTGTTGCTTTTGTGGTTTATGACATCAGATCCAGAGATGCAAAGTAGGAGAGGAGAGACCACCCTAATGAAAAGAAAAGTTTACTTTATTGTACTTTAAATGTGTAATATTTCTGAGGATCTATTGACAGAAATGCAATATAAGATCCATAACTATGTTTTCAGTGGTGTATAAAGACCTAGAACGAGTCATTTATATTGTGAGGCTTTTGCAATTCGCCATCCTCACCACTAGATACCGCTAAAAATCACACACTGCACCTTTAAATATATTCCCTTTTCCAATAGTACATTGGAAATATACTAACAAAAATATTATATAATAACAAAAAATAAATATTTTTTAAAGTATATTAGCATAATGTTTTCCCTATTTTCACAATACAACTTTTAACACACTTTAAAATAATTGTACTTTAGTATATTTTCTAAACATATATTTTAGAAAAATATACTTGAAGTAAAAATACAGTTTATTATTTTAAAAGTGTATTTATTTGCATATATTGTAGGTATATTTTAACTGTGTGCTGGAAATGACCATTGTAACAATGCATTGAAAGTATACTTTCAAAATACATTAAATTATGCAATAGTATTTTGTACAAAGTATAGCTTTGTCTAATAATGTACATTTGTTATTGAAGATAAAGTATGCAATTTGTGTTATTTGGAATAAGCCAAAGGTATTAATGAGCCTACACTTTTTATTGGAAGACGTCACACCACGATAGCCTCGTGGTCAAGTGCGCTGTTGTGCTTCAGGAGACCCGAGTTCGAGTCCCGGCTCGTGGATCTTTCCTGATCCAGTCCCTTCTCTCTCTCTCTCCCACCTCACTTCCTGTCTAGCTACTGTCCTATCCTACTAAAATGTGAAAACACCAAAAAAACAAATATATATAAAAAAAGCAGGCTGATTGATGCTATGTCCTGATTGGTGCACAATGCATTAAAAAGGCACATCATAACTTAACAAAGCATTTATTCCGTTCGTTCAGCTTAAATTTTTTGTTTATACACATTTTTTTATCGTTTTCAACTAAAATAAATCTCAAGATATAAGTGTAAGTTTGTTGTGTAGTCTATATTTGCTTATCATTAGCTTGTTCAGAAATTGTGACAAAAGTGCAATGACTAAAATAACATCTTTCTGGTTAAACTTCATTTAAATAAACGGAATATATGATTGCAATATTTTTTGAAAAATGCCCATCCCTATAAATAACCAGAGCAGAAGTGAAATGTAGAAAATAACATTCATCTTGGAAAGTGCCTTGTTTTGTAAGGTTGTGTAGTGGGAAAGTGACTGCAAGAGTCTTCAGCTGCGTAACTTGCGTTATTTATTTGAAAAAGTAACTTGTACATTTTAAAAGTAATGCGTTACTTTACTAGTAACTTGAAAAAAGTAATATGATTATGTAACTCAAGCTACTTGTAATGAGTTACCCCCGTGTAACTCATATATGAATAGGTATTTGGCAATGTATTGTACATCTATCCTGTTGCTTCAGAGAGATGAAGCTTGCTAAACTGCAGTTAGCTGAGGGACATAGCAACCGAGACACGTATAACTTCTGCTTTGCTATGACATATGGAAGTAAGTGTGAATCTAAAAAACCGTTGCTATGAGACTTGCAGAAGGAAGAGGTCAGCAGATGTTCAGTTATGGGGAAGCGAGAACTGCAAAAGATCTGTGAAGGGTTCCAGGAACCCGAGGGGCATAAACAACTGAATGTGGTGATTCATAAACTTCTCTATAACAAGTCTCAGAGTGATTTTCTACAACAACAACAACAAAAAACCTAATATCTGAACCGGAACAATAACCCCATCGAGCCTCGAGAGCGCCCGAATCCAGACTGAGTTTGGCACGGACTCCCCCTGAAATCTCTAGCTAGCGAACAGCGATCAAAACCTGAAGGTAATGCCAAATCTGTTTGATTTGTACAGGTTATGGAGATGTGTGATGGACATCTTTGTCATATTTTAAACACCATAGATGGTTTCAAAGTTGTTATTTGGTGCTGAAGAAATGTAAAATCTGGGTACCCCATGAAATCTAGTAAATCTTACATATTCCCCCCAGTTTCAGAGACAAGAGTTAAGATAGAGAAAATTAAGATATTGGAACAACATATACTTAAGTCAAACTTTCAAGGCAATGATGATTCATCTTTCACAGATATTGAAAGAAATTCATTTATCTTAAAGAAAAATTTTCCACGCTGCTTCCCAATCCGACAAATCGTTGCTTGCCGCCTTTAGGAAGCATGTGATGTAATCGAGAAGGTGGAACTAGTGCAGAAACAATAACATAAACCAAAGTGGTGTGTTAGCTTAGTTCACTGGGTTTCTGAAGCACGTCCGCTATCGTTTTTTCATTCAGTCGTGGTCGCCCCTCGAGGAAACTGTTGCCACAGCTCCACTAACCTTTCCTCCATTGCATACTTCCACCTAGAAGCACCAATAGCATTGTCTCTCTTTTGTTTTTGCATGTTTGAAAGCTATTTGCGGAAGAGCTTCTGCTATTGGTCAATCGGGCTGAAGCCGGCATTCGTCATCTCGCCTGGCCCTGTATTGCTGTTGCCTTTCTGCTGCCACAGCTTCAATATCCGTAACCTGGAATGATATACAACAAATGTATCATTTACAGTAAAATGTCCTAGAATCCTTCATAAATGTAAAATAATAAAAAAATGTTTAAATGGGATTGGGAACATCCCAGTCAACACGTGAGATCATGCGATGATCACAGTGACATCACACAATCCTCATACTGTGATCCTCACCATGTGTGTAAAGCGTGAGCTCAAGGTGAGTTCATCTGATCCTCATACTGTGATCCTCACCATGTGTGTAAAGCGTGAGCTCAAGGTGAGTTCATCTGATCCTCATACTGTGATCCTCACCATGTGTGTAAAAGCGTGAGCTCAAGGTGAGTTCATCTGATCCTCATACTGTGATCCTCACCATGTGTGTAAAGCGTGAGCTCAAGGTGAGTTCATCTGATCCTCATACTGTGATCCTCACCATGTGTGTAAAGCGTGAGCTCAACGTGAGTTCATCTGATCCTCATATTGTGATCCTCACCATGTGTGTAAAGCGTGAGCTCAACGTGAGTTCATCTGATCCTCATATTGTGATCCTCACCATGTGTGTAAAGCGTGAGCTCAAGGTGAGTTCATCTGATCCTCATACTGTGATCCTCACCATGTGTGTAAAGCGTGAGCTCAACGTGAGTTCATCTGATCCTCATACTGTGATCCTCACCATGTGTGTAAAGCGTGAGCTCAAGGTGAGTTCATCTGATCCTCATACTGTGATCCTCACCATGTGTGTAAAGCGTGAGCTCAACGTGAGTTCATCTGATCCTCATACTGTGATCCTCACCATGTGTGTAAAGCGTGAGCTCAAGGTGAGTTCATCTGATCCTCATACTGTGATCCTCACCATGTGTGTAAAGCGTGAGCTCAAGGTGAGTTCATCTGATCCTCATACTGTGATCCTCACCATGTGTGTAAAGCGTGAGCTCAACGTGAGTTCATCTGATCCTCATATTGTGATCCTCACCATGTGTGTAAAGCGTGAGCTCAAGGTGAGTTCATCTGATCCTCATACTGTGATCCTCACCATGTGTGTAAAGCGTGAGCTCAAGGTGAGTTCATCTGATCCTCATACTGTGATCCTCACCATGTGTGTAAAGCGTGAGCTCAACGTGAGTTCATCTGATCCTCATACTGTGATCCTCACCATGTGTGTAAAGCGTGAGCTCAAGGTGAGTTCATCTGATCCTCATACTGTGATCCTCACCATGTGTGTAAAGCGTGAGCTCAAGGTGAGTTCATCTGATCCTCATACTGTGATCCTCACCATGTGTGTAAAGCGTGAGCTCAACGTGAGTTCATCTGATCCTCATACTGTGATCCTCACCATGTGTGTAAAGCGTGAGCTCAACGTGAGTTCATCTGATCCTCATACTGTGATCCTCACCATGTGTGTAAAGCGTGAGCTCAAGGTGAGTTCATCTGATCCTCATACTGTGATCCTCACCATGTGTGTAAAGCGTGAGCTCAAGGTGAGTTCATCTGATCCTCATACTGTGATCCTCACCATGTGTGTAAAGCGTGAGCTCAACTTGAGTTCATCTGATCCTCATACTGTGATCCTCACCATGTGTGTAAAGCGTGAGCTCAAGGTGAGTTCATCTGATCCTCATACTGTGATCCTCACCATGTGTGTAAAGCGTGAGCTCAACGTGAGTTCATCTGATCCTCATATTGTGATCCTCACCATGTGTGTAAAGCGTGTGTAAAGCGTAAACCTCACGCTTTACACACATGGTGAGGATCACAGTATGAGGATCAGATGAACTCACCTTGAGCTCACGCTTTACACACATGGTGAGGATCACAATATGAGGATCAGATGAACTCACGTTGAGCTCACGCTTTACACACATGGTGAGGATCACAGTATGAGGATCAGATGAACTCACGTTGAGCTCACGCTTTACACACATGGTGAGGATCACAGTATGAGGATCAGATGAACTCACGTTGAGCTCACGCTTTACACACATGGTGAGGATTCTCAGTTTCTTCAATGAGTTTCTTGGGATCTAGAAAAACCACAGTCGGTGACCTAATTAAATTGTCATGGCAATGGCATTAAACCCAGTCAACAATTTGATCTCACAATGATGTGACTATGAGCTCACAATATTCTCATGGTGCGGTCATAATGTGAGTGTCACAGTGAACTAAAAGTGTAACCACACAGAGCTCTCACTGTGTGCTCATTCTTTGTTCACAACATGAGGTCACTGCACAATTACAGTGCACTCATACTGTGGTCAAAATATGAGGTCACATCACACTCACTGTGTGCTCATACTGTGATCACTGTGTGCTCATACTGTGATCACTGTGTGCTCATACTGTGATCACTGTGTACTCATACTGTGATCACTGTGTGCTCATACTTTGATCACTGTGTGCTCATACTGTGATCACTGTGTACTCATACTGTGGTCACTGTGTGCTCATACTGTGATCACTGTGTACTCATACTGTGGTCACTGTGTGCTCATACTTTGATCACTGTGTGCTCATACCTCACCATGTGTGTTAAGCATGAGCTCAAGGTGAATACTTCACACTCCGGTCCAGTTGGCGGTGGTAAATGCACCATCTAAGCTGGTCTTCCAACCACCATAAAACATGTAAAGAAGAAGAAAAAGTTGTGCATGGTATTGTTACACCGCAGAAATGGTGAGTGGCCTATTTACATACTTTTAGATGTGCAATGTGGTCTGGTCTTTTTTTTTTTGCAGCAGCAGATACCATGTAAAAGAAATGTTGAAGCCTGGTATATTTTAATCATGACAATATTATGTATGTTTTTGTCAGGTACACTATCTCATCCATACTCACGGCAGCTCCAATATAGGTGAGATGGTGAGACAGGCTATAAAAAGCATAGCGTCAGACAATGTTCTCTGTCTGTATAACAGAACGGGGAAAGATGGGAAGAAGGTGTTGCCACCTGTGCTCCTGACATGTTTGAAAAGTAAGTGTTTAAGTTTTGGTTTGTGCATCTGGATGCTGCTATAGAAATTGTAATGTTAACACCTTGCTCTTTGTGTTTTTAGAAAGTATCAGGTATTTTCACAAACAAAGTGAAATAGAGGTGAAGAAGCTAAAAGTAACCACCAGAACAACACCAGACGCAGAATGTATTCGCCAAGTAGAATTTTTTTTTGTCCAACGCCAACACCAGGCTGAAAAGGAAGCCAAATAAAGGAAAAAGCTGACTTTTTGTTTGATTGTTTTTATTGATGGAAATAAAGTATGAGCACACAGTGACCACAGTATGAGCACACAGTGACCACAGTATGAGCACACAGTGATCAAAGTATGAGCACACATGAGCACACAGTGACCACAGTATGAGCACACAGTGATCAAAGTATGAGCACACAGTGACCACAGTATAAGCACACAGTGACCACAGTATGAGCACACAGTGACCAAAGTATGAGCACACAGTGATCACAGTATGAGCACACAGTGATCAAAGTATGAGCACACAGTGACCAAAGTATGAGCACACAGTGACCAAAGTATAAGCACACAGTGATCACAGTATGAGCACACAGTGACCAAAGTATGAGCACACAGTGACCAAAGTATGAGCACACAGTGACCAAAGTATGAGCACACAGTGACCACAGTATGAGCACACAGTGACCAAAGTATGAGCACACAGTGACCAAAGTATGAGCACACAGTGACCACAGTATGAGCACACAGTGACCACAGTATGAGCACACAGTGACCACAGTATGAGCACACAGTGACCAAAGTATGAGCACACAGTGACCAAAGTATGAGCACACAGTGACCAAAGTATGAGCACACAGTGACCACAGTATGAGCACACAGTGACCACAGTATGAGCACACAGTGACCACAGTATGAGCACACAGTGACCACAGTATGAGCACACAGTGACCACAGTATGAGCACACAGTGATCAAAGTATGAGCACACAGTGACCACAGTATGAGCACACAGTGACCACAGTATGAGCACACAGTGACCACAGTATGAGCACACAGTGACCACAGTATGAGCACACAGTGACCACAGTATGAGCACACAGTGACCACAGTATGAGCACACAGTGATCAAAGTATGAGCACACAGTGATCACAGTATGAGCACACAGTGACCACAGTATGAGCACACAGTGACCACAGTATGAGCACACAGTGACCACAGTATGAGCACACAGTGACCACAGTATGAGCACACAGTGATCAAAGTATGAGCACACAGTGACCAAAGTATGAGCACACAGTGACCAAAGTATGAGCACACAGTGACCAAAGTATGAGCACACAGTGACCACAGTATGAGCACACAGTGACCACAGTATGAGCACACAGTGACCACAGTATGAGCACACAGTGACCACAGTATGAGCACACAGTGACCACAGTATGAGCACACAGTGATCAAAGTATGAGCACACAGTGACCACAGTATGAGCACACAGTGACCACAGTATGAGCACACAGTGACCACAGTATGAGCACACAGTGACCACAGTATGAGCACACAGTGATCAAAGTATGAGCACACAGTGACCACAGTATGAGCACACAGTGATCACAGTATGAGCACACAGTGACCACAGTATGAGTACACAGTGATCACAGTATGAGCACACAGTGAGTGTGATGTGACCTCATATTTTGACCACAGTATGAGTGCACTGTGATTGTGCAGTGACCTCATGTTGTGAACAAAGAATGAGCACACAGTGAGAGCTCTGTGTGGTTACACTTTTAGTTCACTGTGACACTCATATTATGACCGCACCATGAGAATATTGTGAGCTCATAGTCACATCATTGTGAGATCAAATTGTTGACTGGGTTAGACTCTGTCGCACTAGACCTTCTCGTAACCCCAACAGAAACTGGTCTCTTAATAATTTATCTTCATTTCCTAGGCCATTTAAATCTAAATCTAAATCTAAAATCTAAATGCTGAATCTAAATGTTAAATCTAAATCTAAATGTTAAATCTAAATGTTAAATCTAAATGTTAAATCTAAATCTAAATGTTAAATCTAAATCTAAATGTTAAATCTAAATGTTAAATCCAAATGTTAAATCTAAATCTACATGTTAAATCTAAATGTTAAATCTAAATCTAAATGTTAAATCTAAATGTTAAATCCAAATGTTAAATCTAAATCTAAATGTTAAATCTAAATGTTAAATCTAAATCTAAATGTTAAATCTAAATGTTAAATCCAAATGTTAAATCTAAATCTAAATGTTAAATCTAAATGTTAAATCCAAATGTTAAATCTAAATCTAAATGTTAAATCTAAATCTAAATGTTAAATCTAAACCTAAATGTTGAATCTAAATGTTAAATCTAAATCTAAATGTTAAATCTAAATGTTAAATATAAATATAAATATAAATGTTGAATCTAAATGTTAAATCTAAATCTAAATCTAAAATCTAAATGCTGAATCTAAATGTTAAATCTAAATGTTAAATCCAAATGTTAAATCTAAATCTAAATGTTAAATCTAAATGTTAAATCCAAATGTTAAATCTAAATCTAAATGTTAAATCTAAATGTTAAATCTAAATCTAAATGTTAAATCTAAATCTAAATGTTGAATCTAAATGTTAAATCTAAATCTAAATGTTAAATCTAAATCTAAATGTTAAATCTATATCTAAACACAATGTTAAATATAAATATTAAATATAAATAAATAAATATAAATGTTAAATCTAAATATTAAATATAAATGTTAAATATAAATATAAATATAAATGTTAAATATAAATATGAAATATAAATAAATACATATAAATGTTAAATATAAATCTAAATCTAAATGTTAAATCTAAATATAAATGCTGAATCTAAATGTTAAATCTAAATGTTAAATCTAAATCTAAATGTTAAATCAAAATGTTAAATCTAAATCTAAATGTTAAATCTAAATGTTGAATCTAAATGTTAAATCTAAATCTAAATGTTAAATCTAAATCTAAATGTTAAATCTAAATGTTAAATCTAAATCTAAATGTTAAATCTAAATCTAAATGTTATATCTAAATATTAAATATAAATCTAAATCTAAATGTTAAATCTAAATGCTGAATCTAAATGTTAAATCTAAATGTTAAATCTAAATATAAATGTTAAATATAAATATTAAATCTAAATCTAAATGTTAAATCTAAATATTAACTCTAAATCTAAATGTTAAATCTAAATGTTAAATCTAAATATTAAATCTAAATCTAAATGTTGAAGCTAAATGTTTAATCTAAATCTAAATCTAAATGTTAAATCTAAATATTAACTCTAAATCTAAATGTTAAATCTAAATGTTAAATCTAAATATTAAATCTAAATATAAATGTTGAAGCTAAATGTTAAATCTAAATCTAAATCTGTTAAATCTAAATCTAAATGCTAAATCTAAATGTTGAATCTAAATGATAAATCTAAATCTGTTAAATCTAAATGTTAAATCTAAATTATAAATATAAATGTTAAATGTAAATCTAAATCTAAATGTTAAATCTAAATATTAAATATAAATGCTGAATCTAAATGTTAAATCTAAATCTAAATGTTAAATCTAAATGTTAAATATAAATATAAATATAAATGTTGAATCTAAATGTTAAATCTAAATCTAAATCTAAAATCTAAATGCTGAATCTAAATGTTAAATCTAAATGTTAAATCCAAATGTTAAATCTAAATCTAAATGTTAAATCTAAATGTTAAATCCAAATGTTAAATCTAAATCTAAATGTTAAATCTAAATGTTAAATCTAAATCTAAATGTTAAATCTAAATCTAAATGTTGAATCTAAATGTTAAATCTAAATCTAAATGTTAAATCTAAATCTAAATGTTAAATCTATATCTAAACACAATGTTAAATATAAATATTAAATATAAATAAATAAATATAAATGTTAAATCTAAATATTAAATATAAATGTTAAATATAAATATAAATATAAATGTTAAATATAAATATGAAATATAAATAAATACATATAAATGTTAAATATAAATCTAAATCTAAATGTTAAATCTAAATATAAATGCTGAATCTAAATGTTAAATCTAAATGTTAAATCTAAATCTAAATGTTAAATCAAAATGTTAAATCTAAATCTAAATGTTAAATCTAAATGTTGAATCTAAATGTTAAATCTAAATCTAAATGTTAAATCTAAATCTAAATGTTAAATCTAAATGTTAAATCTAAATCTAAATGTTAAATCTAAATCTAAATGTTATATCTAAATATTAAATATAAATATAAATCTAAATGTTAAATCTAAATGCTGAATCTAAATGTTAAATCTAAATGTTAAATCTAAATATAAATGTTAAATATAAATATTAAATCTAAATCTAAATGTTAAATCTAAATATTAACTCTAAATCTAAATGTTAAATCTAAATGTTAAATCTAAATATTAAATCTAAATCTAAATGTTGAAGCTAAATGTTTAATCTAAATCTAAATCTAAATGTTAAATCTAAATATTAACTCTAAATCTAAATGTTAAATCTAAATGTTAAATCTAAATATTAAATCTAAATATAAATGTTGAAGCTAAATGTTAAATCTAAATCTAAATCTGTTAAATCTAAATCTAAATGCTAAATCTAAATGTTGAATCTAAATGATAAATCTAAATCTGTTAAATCTAAATGTTAAATCTAAATTATAAATATAAATGTTAAATGTAAATCTAAATCTAAATGTTAAATCTAAATATTAAATATAAATGCTGAATCTAAATGTTAAATCTAAATCTAAATGTTAAATCTAAATGTTAAATCTAAATGTTAAATCTAACTATAAATGTTGAATCTAAATGTTAAATCTAAATATTAACTCTAAATCTAAATGTTAAATCTAAATGTTAAATCTAAATATTAAATCTAAATATAAATGTTGAAGCTAAATGTTAAATCTAAATCTGTTAAATCTAAATCTAAATGCTAAATCTAAATCTAAATGTTGAATCTAAATGATAAATCTAAATCTGTTAAATCTAAATGTTAAATCTAAATTATAAATATAAATGTTAAATGTAAATCTAAATCTAAATGTTAAATCTAAATATTAAATATAAATGCTGAATCTAAATGTTAAATCTAAATCTAAATGTTAAATCTAAATGTTAAATCTAAATGTTAAATCTAACTATAAATGTTGAATCTAAATGTTAAATCTAAATATTAAATCTAAATCTAAATGTTAAATCTAAATCTAAATGTTGAATCTAAATGTTAAATCTAAATATTAAATCTAAATCTAAATGTTAAATCTAAATCTAAATGTTAAATATAAATGTTGAATCTAAATGTTAAATATAAATCTAAATTATAAATATAAATGTTAAATGTAAATATAAATATTAAATGTTAAATCTAAATGTTAAATCTAAATCTAAACGTTAAATCTAAAAATTAAATCTAAATCTTAATATTGAATCTAAATGTTAAATCTAAATATTAAATATAAATGTTGAATCTAAATGTTAAATCTAAATATTAAATCTAAATCTAAATGTTAAATCTAAATCTAAATGTTAAATCTAAATATTAAATCTAAATTTAAATGTTGAATCTAAATGTTAAATATAAATATAAATTATAAATATAAATGTTAAATGTAAATCTAAATATAAATGTTGAATCTAAATCTAAATGTTAAATCTAAATGTTAAATCTAAATCTAAACGTTAAATCTAAAAATTAAATCTAAATCTAAATATTGAATCTAAATGTTAAATTTAAATCTAAATGTTAAATCTAAATATTAAATATAAATGTTAAATCTAAATGTTAAATCTAAATGTTAAATCTAAATCTAAATTATAAATATAAATGTTAAATCTAAATCTAACGTTAAATCTAAATCTTAATGTTAAATCTAAATATTAAATCTAAATGTAAATGTTAAATCTAAATCTAAATGTTAAATCTAAATCTAAATGTTAAATCTAAATCTAAATATTAAATCTAAATCTAAATGTTTAATCTAAATATAAATATAAATGTTAAATCTATATAGTAAATATAAATAAATAAAAATAAATATAAATGTTAAATCTAAATCTAAATGTTAAATCTAAATGTTAAATCTAAATCTAAATGTTAAATCTAAATCTAAATGTTAAATCTAAATCTAAATGGAAAACACTTGAGTTTTGCCACAGTTTTGACATCCCAGAATGTCAAAGACATTCTGGGAATGCAACTGAATGCTTTTTCAAGAACCTCAATAGTAAAAAAAAAAAAAAAAAACGTGGAAAAATTCTTTAAAACAGGAAATTGTGGAATATTTATGTACATATTTACAGAGGGTCTATTCGCATGGGATTAGTGCCACTGTAATATTTACTGACATTGTGCGTAATGACTACTGAGATGGCACATTTGCATGTGCTACAACTTTTTTAAGAAATGCATCACGCCAGAGCTGATTGGCAAGTATTTCTCTGCTTCAAAGCCTTTTCAAAAGTACAGTTCCTAAATGCATATGGAAGAGACTTTCTTAACGATTCCCTGTCAGTCCATACAACTTAACTTGGCACTAATAATAATAAAAAAATAAATTAAAATAAAATAAAAAGAGAAGTCAGTTTATTTTTCATTCATAAATATTTAGTTAAGGACTTTTAATTTGAAACTGCTTAGTCAAGAGTTGTGTGAGTGGAGACTTTTATTATGAAAAGCACAGAGTGACTCAGGAAGAAAGTTGTCTACACCGCATGGCAAGCTGAAGCTATATTCCACATTTCTAAAGTGTATTAAAGTTAATTTACTCATCTGAAGTTACAGAAGATATTACAAGATGCAAGATTAAGTTCTCATTTGGTAATAAGCAGCCAATGAAGTAAGTTTCAGCTGTATTGCTGTGTGGAAAAAAGTGATCTCTGTAAATATAGTTATGCTGTTAAAGTGAATTTAATTCTGTTTGGAAAAGTTTACAAAGACAACATTGCTTTATTTATGTCTTTTATATTCTTTATTTTAACTTTATTTGTTGTGTATTTAGTTCTCACGGCATCTTGAGTTGGATGGTTATCCTCATGGTGAACCAATCAATAAATCTCTGTCATCAGAGAATCCTTGTGCTCGTGAAATTACTAGGGGTAGCTACATCGTGGCTTGTGCGATCATATTGGCTATGTGCGTTACTATCTGTTGTCATTGGCAACAGCTCGTGTTGCACACGCTGTGCTTTTAGCACTATACAGCACAGATTCAATCAGCTTGCTTGATAGGAATTCACCATTCACAGTGGTGGAAATGGGCACAATTTACTGGGCGGACTCTATTTTGAAAAAAAAAAAGTATCTTTTCATTCTGTTGAACTGACTATCTCCTTCAAACTCTTTTCTATCTTTCTGTCTTTTATTTTATTTTTACCATCAATAAAAATAAGGGTGGCAAACTGTCAGTTTGTGAAAGTCATTGTATTTGAAGAACAAAATACATTTATTTACAAATATTTAATCAGAATGTTAGATATTTAAATTTGTCTACAAGTTGAATAAGAGGAAAAATCTGAAATGAAACCGATACATCAGTCATACAGTGCCATTGTGACAAAAGGTTGATGATACGCAACAACATAATGATTGCAATAAACTCCTGCTGGGGGGTCATTTGGAATATTTCAAATTTATGTGGGAAAAGGATGTGAAATGAGGCATGGTTACAGTATATTGTATAACGTTTAAAAACTTAGATTCAGATTAAAACATGTCAGTCTAAAACATGTATAGTTTTTTGTCAGTGTTTATTTAAAACATCCAATTATGCAGAATTATACAGTGTCAATATTTAATTGAATACAATATATACTGTAGGGTGAATTTACCCCTAAATACCCATATTGTTTCAAAATGATAACTGCAAATCCACCTTTCACTGCCTGGAAATCAGTTGTTTCTCTGAATTGCAGTGATCCATTTGCGTAGCTTTCGCCATTCTGTAAAAAATATATACTTCAGATTTGTTGTCAAATCTAATTGTGCAGTCAATCGTAAAGCTCTTTCCATTTTTAGATGTGTTTTTCAAACAAATGCTGCCACTCAGTCTTTTATGGGGATTTATGGTATTTGTATTATTTATTTGCCAAAATAAAAACTTTACCAGTAGGTTGTATTTAATAGATTTCACTTTGTTACTGTTAAACACATTTGCAGTTGGTTTGTAAACTGTATCATCATTACATGATTGGCCTGTATTACATTTACAGTTTTGACCAGCATGTGTCGCCATTTGTGTGTGTTTTGTGCATCTCACGCATGTATTTCTGGATTAGCCTACAGTGTGCGTTTCTGGATCTGTTACTGTTTTTTTTTTTCACTCGATACGTGTAACGTAAATTCGATTTTGAATATTAAGATGGCCATTTATTTATTATTTTAGACCGGATAATTTCAGCTACGTTAATACAGCTTACCCATACGAAAGTTTCTGTTATGACATCTGTTAAAGTAACGGTTTCTATTCAGATTTTCGAACAATATTACAGTTCATCATCCAAGATTATTTATTTACCTCAAGCGGTCTGTTTTGAAGTTCTGTGATTAGTAAGAAAGACGTGCACTGATAAAGAAGCATTTCCATTGGCTGCAGTCTGCAGGTATTGGCCATTAACAAAAGATGCAAGTTGCTAACGTGACGTCACTCCCAATGAGGACGCTTCGCACCCTCACGCGTCATAGCCCGCCGGATTGGGGGTGGCTTAGCGTATTAAAGGAAGGGCTCACGGGCTGCTTAGCTGATTTTTCATCTCTTCAGCAAGCTCTACGCATCGCTGGACTCCGAGAGAAGCCGCCGCCGTTGAATCAAGCGACCAGCGAGCCTAGGAAAGCGTCTGAGGAAACCGGCCTTCTTCGCCGCCTTCAGCCATCCGTGCCTGCTACACTATCCGGCGACAAAGTATCCTTTTTTATATCCTTCTCCGTGTGTTCGCCGCCGCGACTCACGTGTCTGAAAGAGCACGAGGCGTTTGTTGCAAAATGCCTCGCTTTTCCTGTGGCTCTTGCAGAGCCACGCTCCGCGACGGAGACCGCCATGTGATCTGCGCTCTCTGCCTGGGCCGAGACCATGCAGACCTCGCTCTGTCTTCGGGAGGCTGCATCCACTGCGAAGAACTGCCAAAGGTCGACCCTGCGGGCTCGACTTGCCGTGTTTGGCGCCGAAGCTGTCGCTCCGCCTCTCTCCAGTGGCCCGTGTAAGAAGAAACGCAGCGCCCAGAGACCACCGGAGCCCGTTGTCGCCTGCGAACGCTCGCCAGAACTTTCCCATCGAGCTTCTCGCTCCCCCCACATTGAAAACGTTTCAGAGAATGCTGGGCTTTATGGCTTCAGCCGCACCAGTGCTCTGGCTGGGTCTACTGCGTATGCGCCCTCTTTTACGCTGGCTGAACGCTCGTGTACCTCACCGAGCCTGGGCCTCGGCGGCTCGCGAATCAG
This sequence comes from Phoxinus dragarum, assembly GCA_033366665.1. Classification (NCBI taxonomy): domain Eukaryota; kingdom Metazoa; phylum Chordata; class Actinopteri; order Cypriniformes; family Leuciscidae; genus Phoxinus; species Phoxinus dragarum. The sequence continues at coordinate 19,662 of JARPMJ010008344.1, forward strand.
AGTGACTCAGAGCTGTGTTTCAGCTCTGCAGCCCTGGATAGCGGCCGACTAGTATCAGCGGGGAGTGACAATGGGAGTTGTCTCCTACCGAAAAGTCATCCCGACGGACACCTCCAACCTGGGTTGGGTCGGTCTTTTCGAGGGCAAACCGGTCTTTGGCCTCTGGTCAGACTCGGAGAAGTGCCTTCACATAAACTGTCTGAAGATGATAGCGGTCGAGAACACTTTGAAATACTTCCTCCCATCTCTGCGGGGCCACCACGTACTGGTTCGCACGGACAACATGTCTGTGGTATCCTACGTGAACCGCCAGGGCGGTGTCAGATCCAGAGTCCTCTGCGATCTGGCAGAACGCCTGCTCGTTTCGGCTCAGCACTCACTGCGCTCGCTCAGAGCCGCGCATGTGCCGGGACGCCTGAACGATGGCCCGGACAAACTGTCCAGGGACAACGTTCCCCCGGGGGAATGGTCCCTGCACCCGCAGACAGTCTAGTTACTGTGGAGCCTTTTCGGCAGTGCGAAAGTCGACCTCTTTGCGTTGAAAGACAACGCCCACTGCCCAAGGTTTTTTTTGAAGAACGAGGACGCCCTGGCCCAAGCGTGGCCCAGCTGCCCGTTGTACGCGTTCCCTCCGGTCTCACTGTTACCACAGGTCATCAGGAGAATCAGGGAAACGCATCACTCGATGCTCCTCATAGCCCCCCGATGAGAGAACCAGACGTGGTTCCTGGAGTTGGTGCCGGGACTCTAAAGTCGTCCTTAAACCGAGACATGGCTATGTCCCCAAAGTGATCGGCACCCCCTTCAGAGCACAGATCATTTCACTCTCAGCTTTGCCGACATCCGGCAGCGAGGTCGACGCTAACCTCCTCTGTCCTGTCAGAGCGCTGAGAATTTACATCACACGCTCCGCCGCCTTCAGGCGCTCGGAGCAGCTTTTCGTTTAGTTTTGTGGGCGCATCAAGGGTCTCGCCACCTCGAAACCCAGCCTGTCCAGATGGATAGTGGTGACATTGCTGCAGCTTATGCGTCTAAAGACCTGCAATGCCCTCTGGGCATCAGGGCTCATTCCACCAGAGGCATGGCCTCCTCGTGGGCTTGGTCCAGTGGGATTTCTATTCATGACATTTGGTCCAGTGGGATTTATGTCCTTTTACTTTATATTTCTCTCTTTAAAATTATTTTGATGGACTGATAAATAAATGTAATATTTGTTTCTTTCCTGTCAGACCCGATGGAAGAGAGCGAGGAGAGTGAAGAACTGAGTAAAGTGGAGGAGGAACATAATGTCCAACCTGGAGGAAAACCTTTGAGTCGCTCAAAGACTAAAAATATTTTTTTAAAGAAAAGAAGAGCCAAGAAATCTTTCACCTGCACTCAATGTGGAAACAGTTTCACAAGCAAACAACATCTTGATGTTCACAGGATCCACACCGGAGAGAAGAAGACACACCTGACAGTTCATACGAAGGAGAAGCCGCATTCATGTTCTGTGTGTGGTGTATGTAAATATGGCAGCAGTGAAAAACTCTTTCCTCAGAAAACTCACACTGGTGTGGGAGAGTACATGTGCTTTGAGTGTGAGATGACTTTTACTACAGCGGGCAATTTAAAAGAGCACCAGAGAATTCACACTGGAGAAAAACCTTACAAGTGTTCACACTGTGACAAGAGATTCAGTCGATCATCAAATCTGAAAACACATGAGAGGATCCACACTGGAGAGAAGCCGCACACGTGTGATCAGTGCGGGACGAGTTTCTCTATTAAAAGTGTCCTGAAGCAACACATGATGATCCACACCGGAGAGAAGCCGTTCTCATGTGATCAATGTGGCAAAACATTTCGTAGGGCATCACAACTGAGGTCACACCTGACAGTTCATACGGAGGAGAAGCCGTATTCATGTTCTGTGTGTGGAAAGAGTTTTTCACTGCTGTGTAATTTACATGCACATGAGAAAACTCACACTGGTGTGAGAGAGTACATGTGCTTTGAGTGTGAGAAGACTTTTACTTCAGCGAGCGATTTAAAACGGCACCAGAGAATTCACTCTGGAGAAAAACCTTACAAGTGTTCACACTGTGACAAGAGATTCAGTCGATCATCAAATCTGAAAATGCATGAGAGGATCCACACTGGAGAAAAACCTTACAAGTGTTCACACTGTGAAGAGAGATTCAGTCGATCATCATATCTGAAAACACATGAGATGATCCACACTGGAGAGAAGCCGCACACGTGTGATCAGTGCAGAAATAGTTTCTCTAATAAAAGTGCCCTGAAGCGACACATGAAGATCCATACAGTGGAGAAACCACTTAAACACAGTCTGAGATCACGGTAAGTAGTTTATTTTCATGTGCTGAGTAAACAAAGTTAGCCACACATCACCCTATAGCCACAGGACATTTTATTAGCTTGATATCTATTAACTCGTTTCAACAGGATTGTCTAATTTGTCAGTTCAGATCAATGCAAAGAACCCACTAATTCGCTCTCTGACAGTAGGTGGCGCTCATGTAAAGCAGAAATGCAGCACTATACAGGGCTCTAGACTGAGAGTAAGTGGTCACATTGTGCAAACTTGTTTGAGAACTTTTTTTTCTGCCGGTGCAAGAGAGCTGCCATTTCTGCCGCATACGAGAAACATCACACAGCAAACGAAAGCAGAATGAAACCCCGCTACTCGTCTGAGCTGCGCAGCGCAAACAGTTTATCCGCTCGGAGCAATACTAGACAGCGGTTTACTCGTGGGCCGATCTCGATCACGCAGCAACATTACTACACAGCGCTGGCAGATCCGTTGAGAAAGCATTTTAAAGAGATCACCCAAAAATAAAAATTAGCCCATGATTTACTCACCCTCAAGTCATGCTAGGTGTGTATGACCTTCTTTCAGTCGAATACAATCAGAGATATATAAAAAAATGTCCTGGCTCCCCATAATGCACTTATAATGGCAGTGAATTACTGTTTCTGTTTTGAAGTTGTAATAAATATTGGAGATCAAATGATTATGAACTCTTCTGACAAATCTTCTTCTGATAAATTCCCTAAAAAAAAAACTTCTTCTGAAGAAATGGTATATATTAACGACTATCTGCATGCTTTGAAAGGAACGGATGGAGATGACCTAGAAATTAGAAATGTTAATGTAACAGACAAGCTGATATTTTTATGGACTATCTTATAGTTGAACACCTCCAGAGGGACAAAGCAAAGAGAGCTCGCAAGACGGAGAAGAAGGAGAGAAAGGCGAAGATCACCCACTGAGGCTCGACTACCTAAGAACGGACGGATTCATCGTGCTCAGTAGTTAATTAAAATTATCGCACAAGTTGAGCGATTAAATAGGAAAATAATACACAGTGCAAACTGAAATAAACTGCTCAAATGAGGATGTGTTGAATTTGCAGGACAAGCTCAAATTACTTAAAGCCTAATTTGAGCTTGGCCTACGAACTTATGGTTCATCGTCAGAGGTGTTGTGTGTGTCTGTGTATGTGGACTCAATATGTTTAGACTGTTAGGACCACATGTATTTTTAAAAGGAGCTGTGAACATCATTCGCCTTAGACCTTGAAAATGTGCGAAACTAGAGAAAGGTCAAAAGGGTTGCGATAGTCAAACTTACTGTCAGGGTTCTGCCCTGGCAGCTTTGTCTGTGTCTGTTTCATGTCTCTATGTTTGTGTTGTGCTTCAACATATGGCTCTGTCTTTGTTTGTGTTGGCCATGTGCTCCTTTGCTCCTGCCTCCTTGTTTCCCAGAACCACACCCTCTTGTCTAGTTAAGTCCTCGTTTACCTGAGTGTGCTCTCCTGTTCCTTGTCTGAGTGTGCTCACTTGTTCCTCTTGTGTTTTATTTGTAGAAGTTTCTTTTTTTCTTTAGCTCTGCCATCGGTCCTGTCTGTCTTGTCTCCTGTGTCTGTAGTTCCAGTCCTGTCCTGCTAGCAGAGCGTCCCTGGCTGCTTACACTCTTAGCTTTGGAGCAAGCCTGGTGCTGAGCCTGAGATCCCTGAGTGCTTTGCCTGTTGTACTTGAAGTTCCTGTCCGGCTATTGCTGGTATTCTCAGGTCTCATTCTGCTCTGCCATTACTTCTCTCCAGCCTACAGTCATCTTGTGCTAGTTACAACTGCTGCTCGGCTAGTTACAACGGCTGTCATTGTGTCTCATCCCTGCCTATTGTCTGGACTGTTCACCTCTCCCACCACATCTTGTCATCTGTCTACTGTTTGTCAATTAACATGTTAACACTCATTCTGCATTTGAGCCCTCCTTCATAGACCCGTGATACTTACCAAATAAAGCTTTTGTCTATGTGCTGCATAGAATAGGTGTAAAAAGAAAATAGATATTTTGAATATGTGCTTCTGCAAGCCTATGTTAATGAAGGACTAGGATAAGTCCAAAGTTTGACCTTTAAGGGAATTGGCTGTAGTAGAATAACAGCCCATTGTTAGAAGGCGGCCCGGACCAGGGTTAGTATAAAAAGCCTTGGAGCCTTTTTTTCGGGGCCACATTTCGGGTCTTTTCCGTGTTTGTTATTTTTTCCTTCGTTTTTTCCCCCTTTGTATTATTCTGAATCTTTTTTAATAAAACAAAATCATGTTGTGGTGATTCGTAAAACTTTTTAAACAAGTCTAAGAGTATTTTTTTCCTATCAATAATTCATGATTTTTTGTAATTAAATATTAATATTAGCAAATGCCTAGTTCATTAGAATTCAATATTGAACTGGTTAGAGGCACCACCGAGGACCCTGAATCGACATCCTTAATCTAAAGGTAAGGGCAATATTTGATTGCAGCAGATTATGGTATGTTTGAGAATGATTTATAGGTTACGGGATAAAAATATAATACAGTGCATCTATCCATGATAAAAGTGCTCCACACTTCTCCAGGGGGTTAATAAAGATATTCTGAAGTTTAGCGATGCGTGAGAAAAATATCAATATTTAAAACTTTATAGAGTAAAATAACTAGCTTCCGGCCAAGCAGACATACGGATTAGACTTAAGTCAAAGCGCAACTTATGCTAGTAATGTGACGTACTGCTGATATTTATGCTACGCCATTTCTGACGTCACAAGAACTTGCATAAGTTGCGCTTTAGGCACAAGTAGACTGCGTATGGGCGAAAGCTGGAATTTTACTTTATTTACTTTGCACAAACTCATCGCTTTGCTTCAGAAGGCCTTTATTAACCCTCCAGAGCCGTGGAGCACTCAATGTGACAGAACCTCCCCCTCCGCAAGGCGCCCTGGTGTGAGGGTGGACAATGCTGCTGTAATTATTTATCTGTAGTGGTTTATGAAGATGAGTGTCATCATTCATTAGTGATTGTTTTTGTGTTATTGATGTTTTATCCATGTCATAGTGTGAGAAATAACAGTATTGTCTTACAATGGAGCAGTTTAATAGTCGTTAGTCATCTATCTGACTCAAATAATGTGTTTCTAACAGCAAACACTCAGAATAAAGTGAGATGATCTGCTGATGATCCTGAATGGCTTGTGGAATGAGTGTTGATAGTCTGAGGCTCATCAATATTAACAGATCTGCTGAAAACACTCTTTATCTCATGACAATAGTTCCTGTTTTCTCCTCATTTATTATGCTGATGTCTCCAGATCTCCTGTAAATTGTCACTTAAAGCTCATTTCATTGGTGTCAGCAGACTGAGGGGATTTGTTGGCTACTATATGAAAGTTTATTTCTGTGTTTATGTTTATGAACTGTTTTTCTTACCATTATTTATATTTGGAATAATTTAAATTATTTATATTATTTTCTATATTTCTAGATACCTGGATTTATAATAAAGAAGCAGAATATAATGTTAGGATTAGCAATATATTTTTTTTTAATTGGCATCAGTTACTGTACGATGAATAGATAGACAGACATAAATGCTTATGTAACAGGTTAAAGAATGACAAATATTTTTGCAACCTTCCATTTTCTATTTTGTGGGTATGTGAGTTTATTTCACCATAATCTTGTATTGTTCAGTCACTTCATGGTAGCTCACAGGTATTGGGAGAGTTGTTTGTCGTGTAAGTGCGCCCTCTATCGGATAGAGGCTGGCGGTGGTCATATACTGACTTAAAGCGTTCGTTTCTCAGTCTGCATTCTACTGGACTGAGAGAGGTACGTGTTCACATCAGTGCAATGTAAGCTGGAAATATACCGGTTGTAACTTTAGCTTTAGTGCACATGGTAACTTGTACGTGTATTTTATGATGAGTGCACATATTTAGTCGAGATGTGTGGAGAACTGCTGTTTTGAGTGCTTAAGGAATTGCTAACATAGCTAGCCTCGTGGTTTGTTTTGCTGTAAGTTAGCGCTCGCCATTCTGTCGTCTTGTGATGAAGCCCACATGTTTCAGTTTTCCTTTTTCTTATGTTAGGCTGATTCTGAGTGGAGATAATCCTGAACTGTTGCTCTCTTTGAAATTGTACAGGTATGTACTTCCAATACCAGGTTTAGAATATAATGTGTTCATTTAAAAGTTTTCTTGTATTTATTGATGTTCAATGGCACTGAACAGCCCAGATGTAAAGCATACACATTTTGCTTCATGCATGTTACTGTGTTAACTAGTGAAAGGAAGATGGTTTATTTCATGTTGCATAATGTTAATGTAAAACATTACGTTAGTTAATAACATAAATATGACACATACACATGATTTAGCCTAATGCGATATGTTCATTTTTCATGGTAATTTTTCTGATTTTTGAATGCGATTAAATACTGAGTCTGCATTCTTCTTGACTGAGAGAGACTGATTCTGATTGAAGATCGTCAGTGTCCTGTCATCAGTGCACCAGAACACAATGCAGTAGTCGGCGAAGTGCAGACCGCGCCAGCTACACTTAGAAGTGTCGTTTATTATAAAAACAAACTCAGTAATTTATACTTTTGATTTTGGCAGATCAGCTCCTCAAACTCTGGAATTCATCATCAGTGAAGCTCCTCCCACTGCAATCACATCATCAGTGAAGCTCCTCCCACTGCAATCACATCATCAGTGAAGCTCCTCCCACAGCAAACATCATCAGTGAAGCTCCTCCCACAGTAATTCTGCAATAAATACTGTAATCCCCATCAGCTACAAGTGAAGACGAGCATGAAAGCATCAGGAAGAGCTGAAATCTGCAGAGACTGAGTTTATTAAAGAGGACAGTGAGAACACGAGTGATCCAGAACCCTGCAGAATGAAACACACTGAAGATCCTGAAGAACAAAGAGGTTGGTGTTTATTCTTCATTCATTCATGATGCTGGAGAACATTCATGTTAGAAACATTCAAGCACTTCATCACATTTAGATAAACAGTTGAACTATGAAATGGTGCAGAATGTTCTGGGTTTTCTTCAACAAATGGTCAGTAAAGGGAGATTTGAGACACTTTTATATTGATGATCAATATTAGATCAAGCTAAATACTATTTGACAGTTACATTTATTTTATATCTGGTGTCCAATTTGCAACAACGTTACCAGAATTTTATTCATTTTCAACATGGTTTACAAAATGTATTTTTTAGGAATAATCAGGAAACACCAAGTTACTGATAAAGTTGTATTTGTCAAATATCATACAAGTTATTTATAGTTCTAGAGATTCTTTTACAGTGACTTTGGTAACAGGGTTGATGAATACAGTCAATGCTACAGTTTGTGTAAAAATGGATTGAGATTATTCTCTTGTCTTCCCATCATGCAGTAGAAAGAGATGATGTCACAATTTTAAGAGATGCTCTATTTAACATATAACTAATAATAATTAAAAAAATTAATAATCCACTCCACTTGAATGCTAAACACTTGTAATTTCTCACAGGGTTATTCACTTGAGCTTGTGTTTCTGGTGTCCCACTTTCACATGCGCATGAATGGAAGTCTATGAAGGAAAAGTCTAGTGTGAACGGCCATTAATAATTAAAACGTTTTTAGTAAAATAAATATCAATCTCAAAGTTGGTGACAAAACATAGCAGGATTGTATATTTTACCGTATTTTCCGGACTATTAGTCGCATCAGTCAAAAAATGCGTCATGACGAGGAAAAAAACATATATAAGTCGCACTGGAGTATAAGTCGCATTTATTTAGAAATTTATTTCACAAAATCCAAGACCAAGAACAGACATTAATCTGGAAAGGCCAGTTTTTCAGCGACACAACAGCACACAGAACAACAGCTGAATAGTGTCCGGCATGTTAGCGTAACGCAGGGTTTCTCGCAGCACTTTGGAACTGGCGGCCGCCTAAGCAACACACGCCTGCCGCCTTAACTACGTCGTCAAAAAAAATGTATAAGCCTATGAGCGATATCCGCCGTAGGGCTGTGCGATATTGAAGAAAAATGCGATAACTCCTTAAATAATGCGATATTCAATATGCGATACGATATTGCTTAAAGTGTGTAAAAATAAACTTAAATTATCTTTAAAATATATTTAAAATGATATAACCTACATGTTTCACGTTCTTTTTATGACAAGAAAACATCCTTATAACTTCTGAAAGTGAACATCAGTGTTTTACTGTAGCATAAGAAGTGTTATTTTAACATCAGTGTAAACCACAGGGTTTCAGGTTATCCTACATTAAGTTTATATAATAAAAGATACTGAATCATAAAATATAAAAATAAAACATTGCTTAGTTTTCACTGTATGAATTAAATATATCCGGATACTTATTAAAGCTAAAAACGTTGTCTTTTGTTCATGACCCCATTTATTGCAAGTTGTTGCGATATGCATATTGCGATATATACATTTGCGATATGAGCTTAGATTCTCTGCCCGAGCCCGATATTTCCCGCCGCTATACTCGGGCCGGGCCGTGATCTAGAGACGTGTGGCGCGGGACTAGATTTGACGGCCGAGTGCGAGCGGTAATGCACTCACTCTGTGTGTACGGCTGCGGGAGAATAAAACGATTAAATATGAATATCTATGAATAAAACATATAAAAACTAATAAATTGTTATTCATCTGTTGCAGAAAAGCAACAAGAACAACTAAAACAAAATAGAAACGATTTACAGGCCAGAGTTTCTATTTGTAACATGTTTGCAGCGTTGAGCGATGTAGCCAATCACAGACGTGTTGATTTCTTGAACGCAATGGCCAATCAGAAGCATTTAACCCTCTGGGGACCAAAAACGCGCCGGCGCGTTTGCCTCGTTTTTTTCACATAGCAGCATCATAGCAGCATAGCAGCATCACATATTTTCACCGTTATTTTTTTGTCATACAGGCTTAAGAAATATGAAAAAATAAACTGTTAAATGTCTTCTTTTTATGGGTCCACTTAAAGTCGAAATAAAACATTGTGCTTTTGTAAAATAAAGAAAGTAAACAGGGTCTGCTTTCTGCCTCCGTCTCCGTGAACTTTTTTTCTAGAGCACGTCTGTAAACTTAAACAAAACTCAGCGAATACTATTCACTCAGACATGAGCTATATATCTCTATAATCATTTAAGTGTGTATTTTCAAATTATCTAATTCAAAACTAAAACAAATATTCTCTGTTTATGTAATCTATATAAAAAGAGAGAGAGATCAGCCGTTCTCATTATCGTTCTGGCAGCTCATTACTCTGCTAATGCGACACGCCCATCGAGAGCGCGCGCTATTCAAACTGAAGCAACACATGCAAACCAGTCAACGCCCACAACAGCTGGAAAACACACTCGCTGTGAGGAATAATAATATCGTGATAATCATGGAAATTTTACCTCAAACGTGCTGGAGTAGCCTAACAACGGATCCAGATGCAGATCATCAGTGAGTGCTTTGTTCTAATCGCGATATGAAATGGTGTCTGTAAACCGCAAAAGACTGTTTAAATTTGATTTGCGTTTCTGTGTTTGAATGAATGAACGGCACAGATGCATGTTGTTGTTTACTACAGCTCGCGCGTGTCTGTGTGTGAATGAATGAACCCTTAGTTTAGCTTTTAGCAAACTATCTATATTGCCTACTGAGATGAGTAAAAATCGACTAAATACGTTGAATTAAAATGTCTTTTTATAAGCAACATATTAAACTGCAAATTAACATTTATGCCCTAATATATATTATAAAAGACGATATGTTACAGACGGAATATGAAAGACAACATTTCGTTTTGGATAGATTATAAAGTTTTTACTGCCACATCAAAACCTAATTTACAAGGTGCAAACAAAATCTTAAAAGGTCAAATAAGCCTTCTCTTTAAATAATTTTTGTGTTTTATTAGAGACAAGTTTGGGAAGAGGATAGCCTACATATTGCTACACTACTATGCTACACTAGATGAGAAAGTAATTGAACGAGTATCAGTCTATAAATATCTTGGTTTCCTTTTAGAAGAAAATTTGTCCTTCAAACAGCATATAGAGGGTCTAACAAAAAAACTAAGAGTAAAGTTGGGTTTCTATTATAGAAACAAAGGCTGTTTCTCTTTTAGTACGAGAAAAACACTTATACAAACAACATTTATGTCAATGCTGGATTATGGTGATATTTTATACATGCATGCAAATAAATCTTCTTTGAAAATGCTGGATTCAGTATATCATGCCGCACTAAGATTTGTAACTAATTCCAGTTTCTGTACTCATCATTGTCGCTTGTATGAGAGTGTGTGTTGGCCATCTCTGCACAATCGCAGGCTGGAGCACTGCTATATTTTTCTTTTTAAGGCCATACTTTGTAAACTGCCTCCTTACTTATGCTCTCTTCTGACTCTTGAAATGTAATCTTAGATCATATGGGCAAGTCATGTAAGATATCCCACGAACGCGAACTGTCTTCGGTGAAAGTGCATTTAAAGTTTTTGCACCTTTTTCCTGGTATAAATTGCAGAATCAGCTAAAATTTGACTGTTTACCGACAATGACACAATTTAAAATGAGGATAAAGGACTATTTGAGGACTAAATGCACATGTGCTGTTACTGAGCGCTGCTGGTCATTGTTGAGATTGTTAAATTGCCAAAATGTCTTTTTTTTGTTAAATGTTTGTAAATATATTTTTAATATGGAACTATTATTCTGCTGTCTTGGCCAGGACTCCCTTGAAAAATAGATTCTGAATCTCAATGGGATTATTTCCTGATAAAATAAAGGTAAATAAATAAAAATATTCCAAAAATTTCTGAAAATACGAATGAGAATTAACTGCACAATTACTAGAAATGTTTACCTTGGATATTATACAATTTGTAAGCATACAGTTTGAGGAAAAATACACTTTTTTTTTTCAAGATGCTTCCAACTCTGAACCAATTCTGTAGTAATATATATATATATATATATGTGTGTGTGTGTGTGTGTGTGTGTGTGTGTGTGTGTGTGTGTGTTGTCTTTGCATTCTTTCTTGTGGCTCAGTGACACCTGAATGAAAGGCTCATTAGTATGCAGCATTAGCAGGTCTTTGTCTTCAGGTGTGAATGAGGACATTATTCATGACCTTGTTGGATCATTCACGCCCACCTGCATATTGCCTTTCCAAACAAAAAGTGTCTTACAAAATTTAAATCAATCTATTGTTTAATGTGAACGATTAGCCCGGATGATTTTCACATCATTTTGAAGTAAATACTCTAGCCGACAAGATCCATTAGTCAAAAGTATTGTGGGAATATGTGAAGTTGGCCGTTTGTGGTCTTATATCAGAAAATTTAAGTTTGAGTTTTTTGAATAACCACGCATAAATAATATTCTCTCAAAAATGCAAACATGTACATGTTGCTCACATATTATGATAGCCATGTTCGTGCTAAATAGAGTGTAATTACACCTTTGCTGTTAATATGTTTATAAGCAACTGAAAAAAATACAAATATCAGGGCATGTCAAAACATCTCAAGGACCCCAAAAACACCTTGGTCCCCAGAGGGTTAAACCCCTCACGGCTCTGACGGAAACTGACTTTTTCTACAGTGCTGAATTCTGCATACTGGCAAATCCTCTGATTATAAAAGATATTATGAAAGATTCATTGTGCAGTCAGCTTCATTGATCATAACAGATGTATGAGATCGCGATGAACTGACCCCAAAAACAAATCTCATTCCACAACACTGAATCCATTGAGTTCTTCCTCGATGTCGCTTCTGAACAACTCCGCTAACTAGAGCGCCCTCTCGCGGCTGTAGACGGTAATGTTTTCTCTTGGTTCATATCAGTCAGTATGAATTAATTTTGATATATAAGTCGCACCTGACTATAAGTCGCAGGCCACAAAACTATGAAAAAAAGTGTGACTTATAGTCCGGAGAATACAGTGATGTTAATAGCATGTTAGATAATTGTCATTGATCAAATATAATAGTTCTTGCTAAAGAAACATGGGATTCGTGCCTATAATGCTTTACAAATAATAATTTGAAGATAAATTTACCTCATTCATGGAAAGTTTCAAGGACATATAATCAATTTTCAAAAAAAGTCATGAAGTTATCATAATATTTTATAGCAGTTGTCTACTTTCTACCATTACATCAGGGCTCACTTTCATGTCCTTTCACTTTATATTTCTCTCTTTGAAGATAAATATTTTAATGTACTGAAAATTAATTGTAATATTTTTTTTTCCTGTCAGACCCGATGGAAGAGAGCGAGGAGAGTGAAGAACTGAGAGAAGTGGAGGAGGAGAGTGAAGAACTGAAAGAAGTGGAGGAGGAGAGTGAAGAAATGAGAGAAGTGAAGGAGGAGAGTGAAGAACTGAGAGAAGTGAAGGAGGAGAGTGAAGAACTGAGAGAAGTGGAGGAGGAGAGTGAAGAATTGAGAGAAGTGAAGGAGGAGAGTGAAGAACTGAGAGAAGTGAAGGAGGAGAGTGAAGAACTGAGAGAAGTGAAGGAGGAGAGTGAAGAACTGAGTGAAGTGAAGGAGGAACATCATGTCCAACCTGGAGGAAAACCTTTGAGTCGCTCAAAGACGAAAAATACATTTTTAAAGAAAAGACGAGCCAAGAAATCTTTCACCTGCACTCAGTGTGGAAACAGTTTCACAAGCAAACGAAGTCTTAATGTTCACATGAGGATCCACACCGGAGAGAAGCCGTTCACATGTGATCAGTGCGGCAAAACATTTCTTAGTGCATCAAACCTGAAGACACACCTGATAGTTCATACGAAGGAGAAACCGTATTCATGTTCTGTGTGTGGAAAGAGTTTTTCACAGCGGCATCATTTACATACACATGAGAAAACTCACACTGGTGTGAGAGAGTACATGTGCTTTGAGTGTGAGAAGACTTTTACTACAGCGGACATTTTAAAAGTGCACCAGAGAATTCACACTGGAGAAAAACCTTACAAGTGTTCACACTGTGACAAGAGATTCAGTCACTCATCATCTCTGAAAACACATGAGATGATCCACACGGGAGAGAAGCCGCACACGTGTGATCAGTGTGGAAACAGTTTCACAACCAAACGATGTCTTGATGATCACATGAGGATCCACACCGGAGAGAAGCCGTTCTCATGTGATCAATGCGGGAAGAGATTCAGTCAATCATCACACCTTATTTATCACGTGAGGATCCACACCGGAGAGAAGCCGTTCACATGTGATCAATGCGGCAAAACATTTCTTAGTGCATCAAACCTGAAGACACACCTGACAGTTCATACGAAGGAGAAGCCGTATTCATGTTCTGTGTGTGGAAAGAGTTTTTCACTGCTGCCATATTTACATAAACATGAGAAAAATCACACTGGTGTGAGAGAGTACATGTGCTTTGAGTGTGAGAAGACTTTTACTACAGCGACCAGTTTAAAACTGCACCAGAGAATTCACACTGGAGAAAAACCTTACAAGTGTTCACACTGTGACAAGAGATTCAGTGTGTCATCATCTCTGAGATCACATGAGAGGATCCACACTGGAGAGAAGCTGCACACGTGTGATCAGTGTGGAAACAGTTTCACAACCAAACGATGTCTTGCACGTCACATGAGGATCCACACCGGAGAGAAGCCGTTCTCATGTGATCAATGCGGCAAAACATTTCGTAGTCCATCACACCTGCAGAGACACCTGACAGTTCATACAAAGGAGAAGCCGCATTCATGTTCTGTGTGTGGAAAGAGTTTTTCACGGCTGTACACTTTACGTGCACATGAGAAAACTCACACTGGTGTGAGAGAGTACATGTGCTTTGAGTGTGAGAATACTTTTACAACAGCGAACAGTTTAAAACTGCACCAGAGGATCCACACTGGAGAAAAACCTTACAAGTGTTCACACTGTGACGAGAGATTCAGTCGATCATCAAATCTGAAAACACATGAGAGGATCCACACTGGAGAGAAGCCGCACACGTGTGATCAGTGCGGGAAGAGTTTCTCTATTAAAAGTGCCCTGAAGATACACATGAAGATCCATACAGTGGAGAAACCACTTAAACACAGTCTGAGATCACGTTAAGTAGTTTATTTTCATATGCTGAGCAACAAAGTCTCTCTGTGTAAGTTAGCCACACATCACCCTATAGTCACAGGACATTTTATTTGCTTGATATCTATTAACTCATTTTCAACCAACAGGATTGTCTAATTTGTCAGTTCAGATCAATGCAAAGAACCCACTAATTCGCTCTCTGACAGTAGGTGGCGCTCATGTAAAGCAGAAATGCAGCACTATACAGGGCTCTAGACTGAGAGTAAGTGGTCACATTTTGCAAACTTTTTAGAGATAACTTTTTTTTCTGCCGGTGCAAGAGAGCTGCCATTTCTGCCGCATACGAGAAACATCACACGGCAAACGAAAGCAGAATGAAACCCCGCTACTCGTCTGAGCTGCGCAGCGCAAACAGTTTATCCACTCTGAGCAATACTAGACAGCGGTTTACTCGTGGGCCGATCTCGATCACGCAGCAACATTACTACACAGCGCTGGCAGATCCGTTGAGAAAGCATTTTAAAGAGATCACCCAAAAAGAAAAATTAGCCCATGATTTACTCACCCTCAAGTCATGCTAGGTGTGTATGACCTTCTTTCAGTCGAATACAATCAGAGATATATAAAAAAATGTCCTGGCTCCCCATAATGCACTTATAATGGCAGTGAATTACTGTTTCTGTTTTGAAGTTGTAATAAATATTGGAGATCAAATGATTATGAACTCTTCTGACAAATCTTCTTCTGATAAATTCCCTAAAAAAAAAACTTCTTCTGAAGAAATGGTATATATTAACGACTATCTGCATGCTTTGAAAGTAACGGATGGAGATGACCTAGAAATTAGAAATGTTAATGTAACAGACAAGCTGATATTTTTATGGACTATCTTATAGTTGAACACCTCCGGAGGGACAACGCAAAGAGAGCTCGCAAGACGGAGAAGAAGGAGAGAAAGGCGAAGATCACCCACTGAGGCTCGACTCCCTAAGAACGGACGGATTCATCGTGCTCAGCAGTTAATTAAAATTATCAAACCAGTTGAGCGATTAAATGGGAAAATAATACACAGTGCAAACTGAAATAAACTGCTCAAATGAGGATGTGTTGAATTTGCAGGACAAGCTCAAATGACTTAAAGCCTAATTTGAGCTTGGCCTACGAACTTATGGTTCATTGTCAGAGGTGTTGTGTGTGTCTGTGTATGTGGACTCAATATGTTTAGACTGTTAGGACCACATGTATTTTTAAAAGGAACTGTGAACATCATTCGCCTTAGACCTTGAAAATGTGCGAAACTAGAGAAAGGTCAAAAGGGTTGC
>JARPMJ010008345.1:0-35404 GCA_033366665.1 Phoxinus dragarum
GGACACAGACTCTAATGTAGAAACTGAGTACTAGTGTACTACTACTTATATTAAATTGTAAGCAACTTAAGAAAATTTTGGAATGGTCCATGACATGGTTTGTGTTGCCAAGTTATTTAAGCAATTAGCTAAAAAAGCTAAATCAATTAAATATTACATTATTTCTATGAGTTTGTACTCTGTGGTGAATATTTGCAGTGTCCCATGCACACGACGGAGTGCTCGAAAGTAGAGATTTAATATCACATACCTATTAAGGCACACCAATCGATCAGCCACCGATCTAAATCGCAGGGCCTGGATTTCATTTTGGAAAATGGGGTGGAATTCCTCCCTTAGGTATTAATGCAATTATGTGCTGAATCATATTTATATGGTTGGTTTTACTTACAATAAACACACTGCAATACACTGAGGTGCAAATATGAGAGGGAACGAGACGCTGCGTCGCCTTGCTATTGTTGTGGCAAAAATTCATCGAACAAACATCACTGCGTAAGAGACACTCAGAGTCAAATTATAAAATAGAAGTATTTATTCTTGCAAGAATAGGAGCAGTCTAATACACAGTTGTTACCCTGTGCAGAAGAGTGACACCCCCCCAGACAGACTGAACCAGCTTTTATCTCCGTTCCAAGGCCGTCTTCTGCCAGAGCCATCCTACCAGTAGTTTTCCATAGACTAAGCCCTCCTTCACCAAATGGCCTTCTGACATCTAGGTCAGAGGTCCTTGTTCGTCTGTTCTCTGGAGTGTCTCTCCCTTCTGCCTTCCCAGGTACATAAAAAGAATCTTCTCTCACTACAAGTGAGAGTCACACATGTGACATTCTTTGAATCATCTATCTTTTACTAAAGATCAATGAATATCATAAAATAGCCACTACAACTCCTCACTTTTTATATTATTAATCAACCATAATAATAATAATAACAATAATAATAAATGCAAGTTCAAGTCATTACATCACATCATAAAAATCAGTCTCCTTGAACCTGTGAAGAAAAAGAGTTTAGGATGAAGAAAGCATAGGCTGTTTTTGTTGGGAAAAACCCCATAATTATTTAGCAAGCGAGTAAAACATGTTTACTAATGCCGGGCTCACTACCGCAGTCACACTAGTAAGGAAAAAAATAGTTATAAACAGTAGGAAAACAAACAATGCAATAAAATGCAAATGGTAAAAGCATTAAAAAATAAAATAAAATAAAAAAAATCTCCTTTTCATATAAATCGTTCTCAAAAAGAAAAGAAAACATCAACACATTTAACTGTAATCTCTACTTGAATCATCTGCATAATTTTGTTCATCCCCATCATCATTCAGATAGACTGTCATTTTCACCAATTGAGCAGACATTCCAGTTCTCTCATATTCACCCATGAATAACAAAATTATCAGAATAACACATACAATCATAACTCATACACATTCAACATTTCCCCCATACCCATTTCCCTAACCATATTTTGTTCTTTTACTTTTAATTCAATCAGGCAGTGGTTCTACTTAATCAGCTTCAATAATAATCCTTATAATTTACATTAATTAATAGATCTTCTCTTCCTGAAAACATTTGCCTTAAATATTTTCTAATGAATCAGTAACCAATCAAATCATTTGTCATATACTAATATCAATACTAAACCCTATTTCAATATAATCAGCTAAAATCCTCAAAATCATCACAAAACCACATTCTTAATTCATAAGTTGGTCCACATCCTCCTCCAGGCGTGTTGGTGTAGGTGAGCGGCTTGGACCCAGGTGTCACCTGTGAAATGGAGACCTTAAGTATTTTGTTAGTGATTTGTCTTTCCCTCGTCCCTTTTGGTGTGACCTGTGGAATTTTCACCATCATTAGACATTTCTTGCTTATTAGAGTCAGAGTCCTTTTCCCCTGAAAAGCGTTCACAAGTCAATATTCATACATTTGGAAAACAGAATCAGTTCAGCTTGATGCAATCCATCCTGACATTCTGCAAAAGTAAAATTTTAAGTTATGCTCTGTACAAGGTGTAGCACCTTTCTGCCACAATAATAACAATCAGGCCAGGACAGTTAGCAAAATTCATCCATAGCCATTATTCAACACATTTTGCCCTGTCTCCCAATCCTGCATGCTCTCTGTAAAGAAAAACAAATTTCGAGGTTATCGTCAGATAGTAAAGTACGTAGTTTCCACTTCGATGTCCTGGCGTTTCCTGTTGAAAACAATCCAGACAGCAATTTTGTTAGGCAGAAGAATGGCTTCTTTCAGGGCTTTTACCCAATTACCCCTAGTGTTCTTCCCAACATTTATTCTAATAAAACATAAAGCATCCCCCCTTTTGATGGTCGACACAACTCGATCATCAATTTAACATAACATTTAACATAGTGTCTTCAGACAAATTTCCTCCAGACATCTTTCTCTGTCTCTGAAACAAAAATATTACATTCTTCACTTAAAGCCACAATTTCATTTCCTTATCGAAGTATTTGAAGGGCAAACGGCCCTCAGTCTCACTGCGTATCCTGCTTTTCAGGCCTGCTGTTTTGTCTCGCAACCATTTTTAAAAGTCGTCATTAGTTTCTTTTATCAGGTCAGGTCGTGCTGTACAGACTTGGTCAATGTCAGTCAAAAAAACATTCTCCTCCTGTTTACGATAATCAAATGGCTCTCTGCATAATTTGATATTGACTTAGCCAATATGTCACTTTGTTGTTGCCGTCAAATCTATAACATCTTCTTTTATTCCCACCCCCGATGGACGACGATATACTGTACAACTCCACAATTCCAATTTATATAAATACCTAAACTTATCCAAAAGTAATTCAAATCCACATCATAAATGACAAAAGTAATTACTACCAGACGGAGCGTGATGACCAACCAACTTAAAGGCTCGTCCCATGTTCTCTATCATCTTCTCATCAGATTCACTCAGCATTTGCCTTCTTTACAATTTGTCACTTGCCTTAACTCATCTGTAATGAAAGAAAACACTCTCCAGAGGTTAAAGGCACAATATACTCACTATTCAGGCGGAATAGCTGCCCCAAACTAACACCTACAAGACATAAAGTGCTGTCCCCATCACACACACTCATGCTAGATACACATAGGTTAAATGCTCATTTCCAATGTTTGCTTTTTTTATATTTAACTCTAAAAGTATAATATTTAAAGTTCAAATTAGATTTAAACTTCACATTCTCCTGTAGCTTTCATATAATTTTACATGTCCTTTTAAACCGTTTCAAATTCTATCTGTTCATTATTTTGTCTTTTAGAAAAGTCAGCTGGGTTGTTTTGGTTCATTATCATTATTTTGTTTAAGCTTGCCTTACCAGGCATGATAACAGAAAGACAAACAGAGTACCAATCCCTTCCTCCACTCAGCAGTCTCTCTCTCACTACACACAAATAATCTTTTTTTTTTTTTTTTAAACAGCCTCCTAAGACTGAAATTGAATTAATCATAGTCTAGAACCCTTAATAGTTCACAAATGTTAATATACAAATGTTTAACTCAAATTAGAACTTGTATAAATTTTCAATTCACCTAACTTTTGTTATCCAAACTCTACTAAAAACTGTCTTAATCTTTAGCCACCCACCATGTCTCATGATCTTCAGGAGTTAAAACCATCTTATATACATATTAGTTCTTCTATAATTTTCCTTGCCCATAAGGCAACAACATCATGTTCCTGATATAAATTAATAAGTTATGTTTCTGTCTCCCCAACAAATAAAGACAATCAACTCATGGTCTCAGCTGGCTCTTGAAAGCACATTTCACATTAGCTCTTTATCTATAATTTTCCATCAGACTTGTCACAATTGAAAACAAGCCATACAGTGAATTGCGGGGTTTACTCTGGTGAGTGGTATAGAGGAACTTACATTCTCTCGGTCAAACAATGCTCTGCTGACCCCAGTGGCCTCTGGTAATCAGCGCTCAACTCTCATACCTTCTCACATATAACACCTCCATCCGGAGATGCAGTGTCCGGGACCCCCTGCGTTAGAATGTCTCCTGGCCAGGAAAATCATCCCGTCTTTGAGTAGCCACGTACCCACTGGTGACCCGCTCGCATCACACAATCAGTTTCTTCAACAGAACTCAGCTGTTTTTCTGGAGCTTAGGAAAGACACATTCAAGAGTCACCTCTATCTGGACTGCATGCCTAATAAATGTTAAGGGAGAACAGGTTAATAACAACAGTATTAATCACCTGTCCGAATCAACAAAAATCTCAGTGAACTTTATTCACATCCATCTATTCAGTGTACATCTATAGCATGGTCATAGGTCCTGTGTCATGGTGAAGGCTAAGATCAGACAAATACGTTACTGGTCCTAAAATAACAAAGTACAAAAATGTCACTTCTGTCATTCAGGTCTACATTATTATTTTAAAGACTCCTTTAAAGTCATTCAGTTTTACTAAAATATTTAAGTACTAATTGCCCTCTGAATGGCAATGATTTCCTTAACATGATTTCTTTTAACATCTGTGTCTATAAATTTTCAACTGTAAATAGCTTATCGTCATGACAGGCTAAGATAACAGCCTTCTGACATTGAATGAGACAGAGACTCTGAGGCCTTCAGGACTTGGTACACTTTTTTGTCATACTAAACATTCTCTACTTTTATCTTTTAATTCTGGCAGCTTAAGGCATCTTTGCCAGAAATTACATACGCTTTTCAATTTTAGAATAATTTTATAGTTGTCTTTTACTCTTATATCAGGAAATTTCGACATTACAAATTTCCACTCATATTGAGACTGTCATACAGTTTCAGTCAAGTCCCAATCTTATCTTTTGAAACCAAAACATCTTCTAGCTGCTTCATGGTCAACACTACCAAGCTGTTGTTTAAATCAGATCCCTTTCTACATTTTTACATTTAGCAACAAATAGTTATTCTATTTCTCAATAACGTTTCATTAAAACATCTACATTTTAGTTGTCAGGTTTTCAATTACAACTTTATCTGACAATATTTTCCATATTTTCTCTTCTAGGGGTTTACCAATCTACAATTAGGATCTTCCAAAACCCTTTTTTTTTAAGCGTTTCATTATAAGACAATCATCTTTTTAGTTACCAGTATTTTACAAATATTTTTAATTTACTGTAATTTTACATCTACTGGTACTTTAGTTATTTTCCTTTTAAAAGGATTTCCTTACGACTTAAATCTTTCAACTTTCTTTTTTCTTTCAATCTACTTACGACTTCCATCTATCAACTTTCTTTTCAACTTTCTTTTCATTTACTTGCACTTCTTTTCACTTTCCTTAGCACTGCATTCACATTCTTAGTTCTTTCTCAGACGAAAACTTTAATATCGTCTTCAAATCCTGTTCTACTTTCAAACCCACATTAATCCACGTCACTTTCACATTCCATCAACTTTCTTTTACACCTTTCTGAGTGGGCATTTACAGTTGCTGCTAAATGACCCCACTGACCCACAATTAAAACATTCTCTGTCCCCTTCTCCTATAGTTCGATCTCTCTGTCCCCTTCTAACAGCTCCAACTTACTGCACACTTGAAAGCAGTGTGTTCCAATCAGTTTGTAAACAGAGCTGATAAGCAGTTCTCTGTATTCTTCTAACAGTCAACCAGTGGCGGATTCAATCAATAGCCAAATAATAATCTTCATCATTATTTTTGGCAGAACATTAATTTTCTGCACGGAAATGCATAAATTGTTTTCTAAGCAGGCTTCACAAAGTTTCTGTTTAACTTTAACACTTGTCCAGGGAAAATTATCCCCGACCCATAATTTCCTTTTTAAAACAGACAATGTCTTTTTCCCTCAATGACTTAATATCAACAAAATATCCGATATTTTACATTATTGAATTCCAAAATATGTCTTTACATTTCTCTAATTCGTTATTTATCATAAACAACACTGATTACAATAGCAAGTACACATCTAATATCCGGAAGCCGGCTGAATAAGCACGCGCTGTTGCTGTACTCCCAGCATAGCTGGAGTCTTTAGGTTCAAAAAGACACTATGGTTGTCAAACTAAAAATAAACATAATTTCACTCTTTATTTTACCACTAAAATATAGAATTATTCCGCATTTTTGCTTAATGAAACATTCATTATCTTTATATCATGTTAATCATACTCAATACCTTATCATTATTATTTTTAATCTGAACCTCACTTTTCATACCATTTCTTAATCTGATTTAACAGGCGTTCATAAATAGTTCCATACATTTTATCAGAAATGTTATTTTCATAACATACATTTTCTACAGTTGTTTTCTTCTCAAAATGGTTAGTCTGCCGATTCAACAACTATCATTACTGTCTCTGTACCACTTATCCCTACTGTTTTTTTTTTTTTACAGAAACCAATATATCATATTACTCAAATCTCAATCCTTCACAAAGACAGCCTTATTGCTTCTTGCTACTTCAACTTTTGTTACAAACAAAATCTTCTGACATCTAATGTCATGCATCCATCTAATGGATGAAAAATAAAAACCCTTTTATCAGTTATATTCAATCTTACTATATGGAAATACATCAAGCCAACAACTCATTGTCTTTTCACACTTTTACACACGTTGAACGCAGACACAACAACCCTTTGTTTCTCACTGCCCTGTTCAACTGATTCCCGCACCATCTTTAATCTTGTGGCGCTCAATATCATACATTTCTGCCCTTAATTTTATCTCATTTGACAAAACACCGGTGTACCAAAATTTCGCAAGCTTGCTTTTGAGACTTTCCCCATATTGGCCGCTTATCTGTTTTCTGTGGATTTCTCTTTTACGCGCGTTCTCTTTATTTGTCAAGCGTCCCCGACAAACCCGACCTTTCTTTTAAACCCCAGTCGGACGGGTTACACTATTAGTGTCACTATTAGTGTCCCTCCTAATTACGGTTTACCAACAAATCTCTGTTACGACTTTCTTGGCTCCCCCTAATTAGCCTCAGCACCCAAAAATAACTTGCTCCGTGGTGGAACAATTAACTTCCAGGTACCTATCTGTATGAAATGTCTTGGTCTGTCACAGTTTCTCAATTAATTCCAGATTATTTATCTGCTTGAAATATCTTGTTCTGTCACAGACCTCAATTAATTTCAGATTATTTTCCTCGTATCTGTTTGAAATATCTTGATCTGTACGTAGATCTCAATTAATTTCAGATTACGTACCACAGAAAACCAGTCTCTCCAAGCCCAATATGGTTTCAATTTCACTCTTCCCCCAATTAAACTGAATTGAATTATACATTACCCAGAGATGTTTTGTTCTGAGCCACCTCGAGTTCTTTTGATTCCAGTGTCCGATCCTCCCGGCTCTGACATCGGCCGGCCTCTCTCTCTTAAGTTTACGAGGTAGAGCTGGGAACTTACTCAGTCCAGGTGGCCAAACACCGTCCGATCTCAGGTCCAGGAGGCATCGTCCAAGGAATCCCACTTCTGACACCAAATTGTTGTGGCAAAAATTCATCGAACAAACATCACTGCGTAAGAGACACTCAGAGTCAAATTATAAAATAGAAGTATTTATTCTTGCAAGAATAGGAGCAGTCTAATACACAGTTGTTACCCTGTGCAGAAGAGTGACACCCCCCCAGACAGACTGAACCCAGCTTTTATCTCCGTTCCAAGGCCGTCTTCTGCCAGAGCCATCCTAACCAGTAGTTTTCCATAGACTAAGCCCTCCTTCACCAAATGGCCTTCTGACATCTAGGTCAGAGGTCCTTGTTCGTCTGTTCTCTGGAGTGTCTCTCCCTTCTGCCTTCCCAGGTACATAAAAAGAATCTTCTCTCACTACAAGTGAGAGTCACACATGTGACATTCTCTGAATCATCTATCTTTTACTAAAGATCAATGAATATCATAAAATAGCCACTACACTATACTCCCTGCATGCCTGTGATCGACTTGCTTCGGCTTTTCAGAAGCTGTCGTGGTCTGTTTTCAGGGGTGCTTTATGGCTCGGGTTAAATGAGACGCTTGCTAGCTATCTCTCTCCCGAGTCGGCATCATCATAACCCCGCCTCTAAGGCTTTATTATCGGGGGTTTCCCTCCTTGACATCTGTGATGCGGCAGGCTGGTCCTCACCGCATACATTTGTTAGATTTTATGACTTGGATCTTGGCTCCACGTATTAGTTACGTATGTAACCCTGGTTCCCTGAGAGGGAACGAGACGCTGCGTCGCCTTGCCATACTCCCTGCATGCCTGTGATCGTCTTGCTTCGGCTTTTCAGAAGCTGTCGTGGTCTGTTTTCAGGGGTGCTTTATGGCTCGGGTTAAATGAGACGCTTGCTAGCTATCTCTCTCCCGAGTCTATCTATCACTCCCTCCCTATTGTGGCTGGGTAAAGGAGCTTGTTTATTTGTTTATTGGAGGGTGGGTAGAAGACCAATGAGGTGAGAGCACCTGTAGTATTTAAAGACCTTTATTTTGACGTCTGTTTACGTGGCTTGCTGATTCTTGGCTTGCCCCCCCCCTGGCATTTCCTTCCCATTCCTGTTATCCTCAGGTATGTTAAGGCTAGCAGTGTTTTGTAATGAGGCGGACAGCTCTCTTGTAATCTGTACTATTTATAGTTTGATTTATAGCATTATTGGTGGCATAGACATTGTGAGAAATGGTGGCTGTATGCGATCTCCGTTAAAATAGTGCTGAGTAGTGGTGGGCAGATCGAGGCTTCGTGAAGCAATGAAACAGTTGAACCAAATGTGCCATATTGTTTCGAGGCTTCGAATCAATCCGAAACTCGTCTCAACGGTGACACCTAGTGGTCACTTGCAGGTGTTGATCTGAAACAACCTTGACTTGTTTCTTGATCATAGGTTTAGTTACCTATGATCACGCGCGTGAACTCGGCAATCCACTACTTTTGGACTTCGACCGAAAACAGGGACTAAATACAGGTATGTATTTAGCTGGCTGATATAACATCATTTTCATTCATATCTTTCACATCTCCTGCAGTCAGATTCACTCGTGTTCACTCTAAAGGAATCACTCAACATGGCTGGGCACTTGTATGACACATCAAGGATGATAAGAGAAATAAAAGCAGGTTTAAAATTAGACCCCATTTAAGTCAATAGGGTGCAAATTTTAAAAAGAGGATAACACTGTGTATGCAACACCGATTTTTGTCATTCTCTGTATTGACAGCACTCCAAATTTACAAAAAATGTAGCTCAATGTTAAAATTGACCGGAGTTCTCCTTTAAGGGTGAGTATATGATGACAGAATTTTCACTTTAAAAGTGAACTAATCCTTTAAAATAAAAAAATAGCTCTGAATTTAAAAACGCAGTAGAAAACCAATAAAGCCATTCCACTTTATTTTATGCATCTGATTATCCATGTTTCATCATAGAAAATTACTAACTAAGATTTAAGAGAGAATCTAAAATAAAATGAGAATGGCATTTTCTTTGTCTCCCTAATCAAACACACCTGATTCAACTCATCAGCTCATTAACCCATGTGATAATGAGCTGATGAGTTGAATCAGGTATGTTTGATTAGGGAGACAAAGAAAATGTGCAGTGTTGGGGGTGCGTCAGGACAGGTTTGGGAACCACTACTCTAAAGGTATAACTTAATTAAAGGTATACCATTTATAGGCGTGTTCCCCGAACTATACCTTTGGAGGTTGCTTAAAGGAGAACTCCGGTCAATTTTAACATTGAGCTCAATTTTTAGTAAATTTGGAGTGCTGTCAATACAGAGAACAACGACAAAAATCGGTGTTGCCTACACTGTTTTATCCTATTTTTAAAATTTGCACCCTATTGACTTGAATGGGGCAAGTTTTAAACCTGCTTTTATCCTCTTAACATATTTGATGTGTCATTACAAGTGCCCAGCCATGTTGAGTGATTCCTTAAGAGTGAACACGAGTGAATCTGACTGCAGTAGATGTGAAAGATATTAATAAAAATGATGTTATATCAGCCAGCGCAAATACCTGTATTTAGTTCCTGTTTTCGGTGGAAGTCCAAAGTAGTCGATTGTCGAGTTCACGCGCGTGATCATAGCAACTAAACCTATGCGCGTGAACTCGACAATCGACTACTTTGGACTTTTACCGAAAACAGGAACTAAATACAGGTATGTGCGCTGGCTGATATAACATCATTTTTATTCATATCTTTCACATCTCCTGCAGTCAGATTCACTCGTGTTCACTCTTAAGGAATCACTCAACATGGCTGGGCACTTGTATGACACATCAAATATGTTAAGAGGATAAAAGCAGGTTTAAAACTTGCCCCATTCAAGTCAATAGGGTGCAAATTTTAAAAATAGGATAAAACAGTGTAGGCAACACCGATTTTTGTCGTTGTTCTCTGTATTGACAGCACTCCAAATTTACTAAAAATTGAGCTCAATGTTAAAATTGACCGGAGTTCTCCTTTAAGATATACCGTACGTGCAACGTTACCTGGAGCTGAATTGGTTGATATCGATGGCTCAGGAATCAATTATTCACTTATGCAGGGGGTGCTTCACTGCACTATGTTAGAAAGTGGTGTTCTTTATAAAAGAAGCACTTCAGAAATAGTTGAAATCGCATTTATTAGGACTCATGGGATATTATAAAAAATGCAAAACTGAATTCAACTCTGGATATTTTATATAATTTCGGAATGAGTGCGCAGACCCGCAACCTCATGCTCAAACGTATCATGCGCCAACCCGCTACACTAACTGGCAGTATGCTTTCACTGGCCTTTGAAAGTGCTGCGCGGATGCCAGCGTCTTTGATTTAGCACAACTATTCGCTATTTCGCTGCCATAGTTTGACCAAACTCCCCACCACAATAATTCCTTTTAAATAGACTCCTTTAAAAAGCATTACTGCCCAATAGTTTGCCAGCTGACATACTTTTGGATAATATTAAAAAGCCAACAACAATCAGTGTAATAACAATTTTATTCTTTGCATGAAAACTGCCTATTTGAACTTTAACCTAATTGAACATTGGGTGTCTTACAACTTCAGGATTATATTTGTGTAGACTAAGTAAAGGAGCTTTATGCAGTGGTGGCCAATGGCGGCGTGAACTGTCAACAGTGATTAGGTAAAGCTAAGAGTGGCCCAGACTAACCTTCCGAACGTATGACTTACAGAAGGTATACTTAACTAAGAACGTTTCGGGAAACGCATATTAACGATAAGGTACAGCTTAAGGTATAACTTAAGAACAACGTAGCATTAAGGAGGTTTCAGGAAATCCAGCCCAAGGTGGTTATTCTCAGAAGGTGTGTCTTGTGACAAGTAGAAATCCAATTGTGCTACACAAGTACTGAATTGGCCTAAGAATGTCAAAACAGTCTATTAAGTGCAGCACTGCTTATTAATTTCATGCATTTGACACATTTTGGAATAAGGTACTCGAATGCGTATCTTTTCTGCTGCTTACTGTGAACAGATCAGTGTATATCAGCCCTGTTCATACACTTCTGAAATTACACTCTATGCATCACCTTCTCATCATCGTGTTCCATCATCTCTTCTTCTTTTTTCTTCTCTCCGGGGGCCCAACATATCTCTCTCTCTCTCTCTCTCTCTCTCTCTCTCTCTCTCTCTCTCTCTCTCTCTCTCTCTCTCTCTCTCTCTCTCTCTCTCGCATATTTCCTTTCATCCTCGTTGCCCCTTGAGTAGGCTTTCGGCTCCGCATCTAAAGGGGCCATTTGATCTTAGGGGCAGATTTCCACTATCTACTTTGTGACCTTGCCCTGACTTTGTCAGTGACTGTGTGAAAACAAGCACCTTAAAGCCCAGTTTATCCATCTGCTGGATGAGGATTAATCCCCCATGATAGGTATTAGCTAGGAAAGTTTAATTAGCTGTGGTTAAGCACAACAGTGAGTATTAAAAAAAGTAAAAAAATGTATTCAGGCATATGCAGAAACAGCTTATTTTCTGCAGACATATATATCTGAGAAGCTTTTCATGATGAATAATTTGTTCTAAACTTGATTCTGCCCAAAAAAAAAATTATAATGGTTCTTGAGGATGATTTATAGGAAGATCAGAGAGGATGATAGACATTTATGTTAGAGACTCATTGTGATGTTCGTTCATACAGATACACCTCAAAGCACACACATCTTATACTATTGAATTGCTAATCAATATCAAATGAGCAAGAGTACTGTTGTGAGTAATGCTAATATTCTGTAACTCGGCATGGTTCAGAAATTAGGGAGATTAGGATCCAAATTCAGTTAAAAGACATTTATTATTTATTTATATTAATAATATTATAATTATAATAATTTATTTATTATAATTTATTAAAAGCTTACATTCACACTCTTTTTTACAGGCCCGTATTCCATATAGTAACCATAGCGACAGTGACCAAAGCAGCTCTCTTGAACTGTATGATGTGACAGACAACTAGATGTCTAGTTTAGTTCTGTTCACACAGCACAGGTTTTCCGGGTATGCAATTGTGAGTCCTGAAAATAGAATAGCGACCACCAAGGTAGAGCAGGAGTACACTAAAGTTGGAGAACAGTGTGCAGAAGACCACCATGGCCAAGCAGAAGAACACGGTTAACCCGGATGAGCTGGAGACCACAGTGGAGCCGAGAGAGGGATTGTGTATTTTATTTGATAATCCTTTTACAAAATTAACAGACTTAATTCCAATACCTTGGCTAAAAAACATTAAACAAATCACATACTTTTTTATCAAATATACAACAACAACAAAAATCACATCAACACTTCCAAAATAACCAGTTCATTATCAACTAATGAACACAGCACATTATCACAGCACCACTCAATTTAAAAAATATTCAATGTACTCATTAGATTATAAAAATTCAACTCAATTACAAGTCATGATTTTACCATTTAAATTTGTTTTTTTTTAAGTTCTTGTTCTCCCTTCTGTTCAATTCTATTTCTCCTAGTTATATAACCCAGATAGCACACGTACGTCGGGCCGACGTTGGCCCGATGTACAAAGTTCCATCGACACGATGTCGCTCAGAGATCGTTTGCTAATCGGCAAAATGTCGCCGCGACATCGGCCTTTGATCGCAAATGATCTCCGGCCGATGTTTGAACGATGCAAAGCTGTAAATCTTTGGCCGCTCTGCATGGGTTTTATAGGACCTTTATTTATTTAGGCCGAACCTTTTGGGCTACTCCTTACATTAGACACCATGCGCTGCATTCATTGACGCACGCACTTACACACACACACACGCACACACACACACACAGAGAGCGGAGATCGCACTGCAGCAACACTCACTCTCAGCAGCACAGAAACTGTAATCAACATTGCCCCGAGACTTAAATTGATAAAATAGCTTAGATAATGAACACATGCAACTTGAATTACTCAAAATGTCCATATTCAAGAAAAAAAAAGTCGAATAGTTTGACACTTCCATCTTACCTCGCACTCTTTCAACGTTAAACTGATGGAATACGCTGCTTCTGTGAACAGTAAACCCCGCCTTCTTTTATTTGATTGGCTATCTATTTTGATGGTCGCTGTAAGGTAGACTTAAAATTTAACTTTTAAACCTTTTTGTCATCCTAAAAACAGAGCGGAGCAAAAAAATATATAATATTGGGGGGACAGTTTTAAAAAGTAGGCTATACTGACATTGAACAATATCTTCTTAATTTTGTGTCTAACTGTCTCTAGTATAATGAACAGACACAATTAAAGTTAAGACACTTTATTGACACCAGAAAGAACTCCAGGAGAAAATGGATCAAAAAGGAACAGCAACAATGTAGAGACGGATTCCTCCTGGCAGCCTGTACAGAGGGAGAAACATTGAGAAAAAGCAGTTAGGACTTTGCGAAGAATACAATTTTAAACATTTACAGGGGTAAGTCTGTGATTTGATTGCTGTCCGAATCCATAATGTCAGTGTTTTTTCTCACCCAACCTGCGTAAAAATCCCTGGCCAAATTACCTACTGTTTTTTGACAAACAGGTCGTGTGGGGATTCAAATGCTGTCTGAATCCACATCTCTGAGTTTACAAAAGATTCAAAATTCACTGTTTAAATCATTTTATATCACTGCCAAGCACCATACAAAAGATGTACACTTTTATTACTGAATTGCTGGAAGGTATTTACGAGAACAATATTTCATCGCAGCTCCACCTCAGCGAACTAAAATGGAAAAGAGAAGTACGTAAAAATGCTTTTTGAACAGATTTGAAATGGTTATGCAAAATATGATAACATTTTTAAGTAGGCTAGGCTATTATAGTTTGGATTATGTTTTATAATATCCCATGAGTCCTAATGTGCTGAAGTGCTTCTTTTATAAAGAACACCGCTTTCTCACATAACGCAGTGAACTAGCCCCTGCACGAGTGAATAACTGATTCTCGAGCCGTCGATATCAGTAGCATCGCCAGGGACAGCGCCGGGTAACGTCGCACGTAAGAAGGTATATATCTTTAGCAGCTTCCTAAGGTATGGTTCGGGGAACACGTCTATAAATGCTATACCTTTAGTTAAGTTATACCGTATTCGTAGCGCGCTAAGAGACAACATTATCAGGAAACGCAGCCCAGGTGTTTATGAATGAGCAATTATTATGAATGATTCAAATGAGTATCTTTTTTTTTAAAAGATTGGAACATGTTATTCTGATGTATGTTATCATGATCTCCATTTTAAACAAAACAAAAACTATTTTAAACCAAATAGATTCTCAGTTTATCCTGATTAAGGCCGTTCACAATTTTAAACCAAATAGATTCTCAGTTTATCCTGATTAAGGCCGTTCACAATTTTAAACCAAATAGATTCTCAGTTTATCCTGATTAAGGCCGTTCACATATCGCGTCTAAAGCGTGTGGAAAGCGCTTTCTCCTTCTTTCTACAAGTGCTTGTGCTCCCGTGGCGTCTGTCATTGCTATGCAACGACGAACTGCTCTCTCCATGATGACGAGGAAGTATCAGCAAAGGATTAATGCATGCTGCGCTTATGGTATTACCAGTTGTGGCGAGCAGGACGAGGTCGAGGGACATGAGAGAGCGGCGCGAGACCGGTGGCGTGATTAATGATGAACGACTCCTGCGCGACGTGCCGCTCTCTCACGTCCCTAGACCTCGTCCTGCTCGCCACACTGGTGTTGTCACACTTTGATTAACTGGTGGGGAAATATCCCAGCGTATGACTAACGTTTCGGGAAACACGTATTAACGATAAGGTACAGCTTTAAAGTATAACTTGGGAACGAGGTAGCGTTAAGAAGGTTTCGGGAAATCCAGCCCTTATCATTAATAACGTGTTTCCTGAAACGTTCTTAGTGTTGCGCTTTTATTGAGCAGGTCATGCAATAACAGAAGTGAGTTATTTACAGCAATAATGTGATGCGGCTGCTGGGCAATCTGCTGAGTTTTGCAGGTGGAGCATTGAAGAGACGGCTGTGTTTGTTTGGGTTGATTCCAAATATCAACAATGTCCAAATATTTGAAATATCGCGTACCCCACCTTAATATCTGGCAGTTTTTTTATGTCCATCTATAGTTGCCATCATCTGAAGTCTTAGTGAGTGTGTTTGCATCATCTGAAGTCTTTGTGAGTGAGACTGGATCCAAACAGGAGCTGCTGAAATCTCTGGTGAACTTGCTGAGCATCCTGAGATAGAAACAGGGAAGCAACAGGAGAAAGGTTAGCATAGCTGCAGCCCATATTATTTCAGGCAAAAGATGATCATGTGCACTTTTCACTATTTCATCACATATTAACTGTAGAACAAGATTATAAGATGTGTTAATTGAATGCTTGGCTAAAGAGGTGTGTCTTTAGCCTAAATTTAAATTGGGAGAGTGTGTCTGAGCCCCGAACATTATCAGGAAGGCTATTTATGAAAGTAAAAGAGTAGCAAAACTCGAGAGCATAAAGATGTGAATTTAAGAACTTGTCCCCTGTAAAATACAAGTCTAAAGTTGAATTTATAGATTTACACTCGCAGATAATGTCACAAAACACGCGTCCTCTGGGACTAACGTGACTTAACGTGTGTTTGCATTGGTGAAAGCATTAGTGAGAGTGCAGAAAATACGTTGCAATGATAAGATCTTCATTCACGCGATCAACAGTCTGTCATCCTTTTATCTGATGGGAATAGATCTAAATACTTAAAAAACTTCTCACGATTCGTTAATCTCACCATTGTAATAGTAAAAAAACATATAATAGCTGTAATAGTAAAAGTATTTGAGAGAGTTTCACATGTAATACGTAGCTATTTCTAGCCTTCAAATCAGGCTAGGAAAATGTTTTTTATTTCTAAAAACATACTACATTAGTATTAGGGCACCCCAGGAAACATTACAAAATAATCCATATGTGTTCATATTCTTGGCTCATTTGCTTTTCTGTATGCTTTTTTAGTATGGTGTTTACTGAGTTTGGTCTTTTAATACATTAAGACACGGTAAGTGTTGGTTTTCTATGGGAGGAAAACGCTTAACGTAATTAAACGCGTTGCGTTCATATTCTTGGCTCATCTGCTTTTCTGTACATAGTAAGCTTTATTAGTATGATGTTTGTGGAGTTTGATAATATCATTTATTTATATCACTAAGCAAGCATTTAGCCATTAGCCATTTAGCCAAAAAAAGTGCCATTGGCTAGGCGCCGCGCCAACCAATAAAACCACTGCTTTGCGACTCCTACGTGCAACTATGTTCTACAAGTTTGAGTCTGTCATTGTGTTTCTGTGAAAGGCATTTTACACATTTGTGACTACCGTACTTGTGCAGCTTCAGATTCAGAATACAGGTGTGTGACTATTGTCTGCAGCTTCAGATTCAGAATACAGGTGTGTGACTATTCATGGGTTTCAGTCATGTGACTTTTTTGTTGAGGCCGCCATCTTTAGGACCTTTGAGTTAAATTGAGTAGTATCTCCCTGGCGATTGGAAAGATGTCGCACACTAAAATAGCACACCTCACTGCAGACGAAAAGCAACGGTACTTAAATAAAGCTGCAGTCCGTCGTTTTTCCTCTTTGTCGCCATCTCTGTTAGAAATCTGCAATTGCAGTTATTCGCGGAATTATTAACTGTGCGTGGGTAGTAAATCGGCATGAAACAGCGCGGATGAACACAATGTATTGAGGAGAACCTGTCGCGTCGCTGTGGATACTGTACTGTCATCAGCAATGTTAGAGTATACCTTTTGAAAGTGTCAACATTAGAATTTTCATCGGTAAATGTCATCTGAACAAGTAAGTAACATTCACTTTTGTTCTGACCAAATTCGGGGGGTGGGGGGAAGCATTGCAGTAGGCTATATCATGCTGATTAAATCTAACGATTGCTTAGGCTATATCACGTCAAAACGTGAAAAATATATTTTTTTCTGTAGCCACTCTGAAGTCCGAAGTCTTTGGGTTTTACAACTGGTGAATCTCCAGTTGTCACTGGTGATTGTCGCTTTAAACTTTCGGGATCCGCCATACCAAGTGCTAAGCTAAATCTCCACCTCCATCATCCACACACGCTAGCCGGGGACTCCTTCTCTATGTGTACAGAAGTGACGTAATGACGCAAAGACATGCTCGAAATTCCCGCGGAAATCCACCAGTACCACTGGAATTAAAATCATTATTACAAGATTACCGTTTTGAATCGAGGTAAGGCAAGCAGATCGTTTTGAACACTGGCTGGTTACGTTTTTTTTTCAAAAATGTCTTTTTTTATATTTTTAAACCCAAAAAAGTGCCGGACTGCAGCTTTAAATAAAATAGATACTTTAGGTATAGATCCTTATTTACTGCCAAACGAACTGCTGACGTACAAGATTAAAGTCTTGTAAAAACTTGCCAGATTTGACGTTTGCTGATATTTATGGTGCGATCTGTGAAAAAAACAGAGGGGGGGATGTTTTGAAACATTTTTATTCATAAAATTAAATCATGAGAACATGAACTTCATCACTGCATGTGCAGGAATTGTAAAATCTTTTTTATTAACTCATGAAGTAGCCTAGCGCAATATTTTTACTCTAATAGCTTATCTTTCTCCACACATAACTGTGATCATGCAATAACGTTAACTTTACATCGCGATGATAAGCTACAGTGAAATGATAGAAAAGACATTATCTGTGTTAGCAATTCGCGTTAAACGCGTCTTTACATTATAGTGGAGTGCAGCGCGACAGAAGTGTTGCACGGACAAGTGGATCACCGCCGTGAGTAATCATTTTAAAATAAAATTGACTAATCAAACCACGGATCCGTGATAAGTTTTGTGATCCGTCTCGCCACTAGTGTAGTAGCACTATGATCACTTTGAGGGGAGGATAAATTTATCCCCACCGGGGATAAAAATAATTAAACAGAGGCAGGGACATTGACCAGAAAGGGGGAAATCCCACGCATCCCCCCCGGCAAATCGTCCACAATCCCTCTCCATACACCGGCGAAGCTCTCAAGGCATTTAAAAGCACTGAAGCCTACCTCTACTTTACTTCGGGATGGGTTAATGATCCCAAAATCTATCATCTGGAGATGAAGAAAATGTTCTTGATAACAGGACGGGTGTTATTAACGTTACTCGAGTAATCGCTGCATTGCTGAACTGAATTGCTAATAATGTCGGTAAAGCACATCTCCTGTATTATTATTGAGGTTTGGACACCATTCTCATTTATTTGTAAAGCGCTTTTCACAATATCGTTTCAAAGCAGCTTTACAGAAAATGCATGGGTCATTACAATTTAGAGGGTCCAAGTTATGCATTTCAGAAATGTTTAAAAATCACGCAGTTATCTATAATCTATTAATCTAAACAATGTATTAATTTAAGGCAGAAACAGTGAGCAGTAGTTTAGCATACTGAAGCAGGTAACAACATCATTCAGCCATACATAGTAATTTTAGTAATACATAAGTTTAGTAATGTAAAAATAGATAGCTGTCTAGAATGACGTTATACGTGTTCCAACTGTAAACTACATGTTTTAATTTAGCTAGCTAACCTGTAATATGCAATAATAATGTAAAATTAAAAGTAATTTTGGTGAAGCATTCACAAAGCCTCAGTGTAACACCGGATAACAGTACAGGAAGATGGGACTGGTAACGTTAGGTGTGCGAGTCATTCTACGAAACGGGTACATTTCCACGTTGCAATTTTCCAAATTTTCCAAGAACAAACTTTTTTTTTTTAAACTTACAACTTTAAAGATATGTTAATCCTCCAAAAACACCTCAGGCACAAAATCCTTAATAATATTATCCTTTTTATTCAGACAAGGGAGTCTTTCTTGTAGCCTACCACCCCGTCACGGACAATATGAATGCCAGTAGAGTAGTAAAAAAAGATATTTATGCACGCAGTGATCCCTCTTTATAGCAGCAATCCATCTCTGACGACGCTCAGGGTTTTTGGGGATATTGTAAAACGTTAATTTCTCATTTCTTTGAGATTTGCTGTTATCGCAGCTTACAGCAGATAGACGGCATGTTTGGATTCGGTCCTACAAATGGCGGCCACACTGCTGTGTGACGTCACGTGAAACCCATGAATTGTCTGCAGCTTCAGATTCAGAATACAGGTGTGTGACTATTGTCTGCAGCTTCAGATTCAGAATACAGGTGTGTGACTATTGTCTGCGAGTGCAGATCTAAGCGTTCAACTTCAGGTTTGTATTTTACAGGTTTTCACATTGGAGCTGTGAGTGTAGATTTTAGCACACAAGTATTTATTGTTCATGCTCTCGAGTCTTGCTACTCTTTCACCTTCATAGTTAAAGGGGTCAAATGTGAGAAATCTCCTTTAGTGACTTTGATATGCTGGGCACTACTCACTGATCTAAACGACTTGATTGCTCATGACGTCATATAAAGTGAAGCCACCATATTAGTATTCCCTCAAATTCTGTTGAATTAATAGGAAATGATCTGATTTTAATGAGAAAACATGACCTAACGAGTCAGCGTTTTTATATTTGAATACTATACATTCTTACAATGTAAACATCTTACACATTTCTGATTATTATCAATGTTGAAAACAGTTGTGCTGATTATGTTTTTGTGTAACCCATTGTAACGGTTTAAACCATTTTTCCCCTCCAGGATTCATTGTTAAATAGACCCCGTCACCTCAAACATATAAATGGTAGTTTACACTAATGTTCAAACGTTTGGGGTCAATAAGATTAAAAAAAGAAGAAGAAGAAGAAAAAAGAAATTCATATTTTTATTCAGCAAGGATGCATTAAATTGACCAAAAGAGAGTAAGGATTTCTGTTTCAAACAAATGCTGTTGTTTTTGTTTTGTTTTTTACTTTCTATTCATCAAATAATCCTGAAAAAACACAAAAATGTGAAGCAGCACAACTGTTTTTCAACACTGGTAATAATCATAAATGTTTCTTGAGCATCAAATCATCATATTATAATGATTTCTGAAGGATCATATGAAGCTGTGATGCTGAAAATTCTGCTATGATCAGAGGAACTAATTAAATTTTACAATATATTCACATAGAAAACAGTTATTTAAAATTTTGTATATTATTTCACAATAATTACTTTTTTTAATGCTGTCTTGGTGAACATAAGAGACTTCTTTCAAAACATAAAAATGTGTAGCAAAACAATTAGCGTGTTTGACCATTAGTGTATGTTTGAAGTTGTACTTACTAATCATCAGGTTGATAGTGGCTTAGAGACGATGATCAGCTCAACTCTGCTACGGTCATGCCAGGGCACCAGCACTGGAGGATCTAGAACACAACAAACCATGTGACGATGATCAGCTCAACTCTGCTACGGTCAGGCCAGGGCATCAGCACTGGAGGATCTAGAACACAACAAACCATGTGACGATGATCAGCTCAACTCTGCTACGGTCAGGCCAGGGCATCAGCACTGGAGGATCTAGAACACAACAAACCATGTGACGATGATCCGCTCAACTCTGCTACGGCTCAGGCCAGGGCATCAGCACTGGAGGATCTAGAACACAACAAACCATGTGACGATGATCAGCTCAACTCTGCTACGGTCAGGCCAGGGCATCAGCACTGGAGGATCTAGAACACAACAAACCATGTGATGATGATCTGCCCAACTCTGCTACGGTCAGGCCAGGGCACCAGCACTGAAGGATCTAGAACACAACAAACCATGTGACGATGATCAGCTCAACTCTGCTACGGTCAGGCCAGGGCATCAGCACTGGAGGATCTAGAACACAACAAACCATGTGACGATGATCAGCTCAACTCTGCTACGGTCAGGCCAGGGCATCAGCACTGGAAGATCTAGAACACAACAAACCATGTGACGATGATCCGCTCAACTCTGCTACGGCTCAGGCCAGGGCACCAGCACTGGAGGATCTAGAACACAACAAACCATGTGATGATGAATCAGCTCAACTCTGCTACGGTCAGGCCAGGGCACCAGCACTGAAGGATCTAGAACACAACAAACCATGTGATGATGATCAGCTCAACTCTGCTACGGTCAGGCCAGGGCATCAGCACTGGAGGATCTAGAACACAACAAACCATGTGACGATGATCAGCCCAACTCTGCTATGGTCAGGCCAGGGCATCAGCACTGGAGGATCTAGAACACAACAAACCATGTGACGATGATCAGCTCAACTCTGCTACGGTCAGGCCAGGGCATCAGCACTGGAGGATCTAGAACACAACAAACCATGTGATGATGATCTGCCCAACTCTGCTACGGTCAGGCCAGGGGCACCAGCACTGAAGGATCTAGAACACAACAAACCATGTGACGATGATCAGCTCAACTCTGCTACGGTCAGGCCAGGGCATCAGCACTGGAGGATCTAGAACACAACAAACCATGTGACGATGATCAGCTCAACTCTGCTACGGTCAGGCCAGGGCATCAGCACTGGAGGATCTAGAACACAACAAACCATGTGACGATGATCAGCTCAACTCTGCTACGGTCAGGCCAGGGCACCAGCACTGGAGGATCTAGAACACAACAAACCATGTGACGATGATCAGCTCAACTCTGCTACGGTCAGGCCAGGGCATCAGCACTGGAAGATCTAGAACACAACAAACCATGTGACGATGATCCGCTCAACTCTGCTACGGCTCAGGCCAGGGCACCAGCACTGGAGGATCTAGAACACAACAAACCATGTGATGATGATCAGCTCAACTCTGCTACGGTCAGGCCAGGGCACCAGCACTGAAGGATCTAGAACACAACAAACCATGTGATGATGATCAGCTCAACTCTGCTACGGTCAGGCCAGGGCATCAGCACTGGAGGATCTAGAACACAACAAACCATGTGACGATGATCAGCCCAACTCTGCTATGGTCAGGCCAGGGCATCAGCACTGGAGGATCTAGAACACAACAAACCATGTGACGATGATCAGCTCAACTCTGCTACGGTCAGGCCAGGGCATCAGCACTGGAGGATCTAGAACACAACAAACCATGTGATGATGATCTGCCCAACTCTGCTACGGTCAGGCCAGGGCACCAGCACTGAAGGATCTAGAACACAACAAACCATGTGACGATGATCAGCTCAACTCTGCTACGGTCAGGCCAGGGCATCAGCACTGGAGGATCTAGAACACAACAAACCATGTGACGATGATCAGCTCAACTCTGCTACGGTCAGGCCAGGGCATCAGCACTGGAGGATCTAGAACACAACAAACCATGTGACGATGATCAGCTCAACTCTGCTACGGTCAGGCCAGGGCACCAGCACTGAAGGATCTAGAACACAACAAACCATGTGACGATGATCAGCTCAACTCTGCTACGGTCAGGCCAGGGCATCAGCACTGGAGGATCTAGAACACAACAAACCATGTGACGATGATCAGCTCAACTCTGCTACGGTCAGGCCAGGGCATCAGCACTGGAAGATCTAGAACACAACAAACCATGTGACGATGATCCGCTCAACTCTGCTACGGCTCAGGCCAGGGCACCAGCACTGGAGGATCTAGAACACAACAAACCATGTGATGATGATCAGCTCAACTCTGCTACGGTCAGGCCAGGGCATCAGCACTGGAAGATCTAGAACACAACAAACCATGTGACGATGATCCGCTCAACTCTGCTACGGCTCAGGCCAGGGCACCAGCACTGGAGGATCTAGAACACAACAAACCATGTGATGATGATCAGCTCAACTCTGCTACGGTCAGGCCAGGGCACCAGCACTGGAGGATCTAGAACACAACAAACCATGTGTCACAGAGCCAACAATATTATTATACAATGCCAGCTTTATTACAAGTAAAGAAGCTACAGCAGAGATGAAATGCAGAAAAGAGAAAGAATATAAAGAACATACAGAAAATTATTTCTTAATTAGATAACATAATTAGTTTTTGGGTTTACTTATTCATGTAATATTGTTCATACAGTGTAACTTACATTTGGATATCAAAACCTTCTTAAATCAATTAAACAAATAAAAAATAATTTATAAACAAATAGGAAAATAACAGATGCATGGTGACATTGGTGAAAAATATTGTGACAAACTGGGTATGAAGTTATTTAATGATCTTCCTTGGCTCACCTGTATCTCCTTCTCCGGCAGCAGCTTTCTTCAGAGATGTTGAAGTCGTGGAGCTTTGCCTCTGTTATGGGTTATTTTGTTGCTGCTGAAATCACAGAATATGTTTTATCAATATTTGTTCACCATTGAGCTAGCACTTTAGTTTCAACGCAGCTTTCTCACCATGTAACGTTAAGTGACGTCACCGATTACATACGTTTACGTTTGTGTTAAATAAATTAGCTAATTTCCCAGTAAAACATCTACACATAAGAGGTGATTAAAAGCCCAAACTTTCATAAACAAAAGCTCAACCGAGTTTACGTTAACTTAACAGTTAGCTTACCTCGTCTGAAAACGGTTGAGATGCTAACGGACTATTTCCGAAGACACCAAACGTTAACCATGTCTATAAAGTAAATATTCAACAGAAGCGTGTCAATTACAAGTAAGAGAAGTGTCAAGAACAGTTGTGTGTATTATTCGTGTGACTTAAGAGACTAATCTCACCTGAAAGCAGTGAAAACAGCAGCGAGAGAGGGAGTGTTGCTGCTACCAGTCGCAGTGGTCCCGCGCCGTCTCCATGGCAACTCTGCGCCGCGGCCCGCTCCAGTGTTTGAAAGCGACTTGAAAGTTCACGCGCACGGCCATTGATTAAACCACGTCAAAAATCATGCAGCATTTACAAATATAATATAAACATCTAGAATTAGAACTTTACTTAAATAAGAATCTCATTAATATTAAATTATGAATTTAAAACTGATTTTGGAGATCTGACTCGTTAATAGGTGCAATGGCTTATGCCCACACATACTGCAATCACTCACAATAATAATAAAAATAAAATAAAAACTTTTGGCTTAGTTATTATTCATTAGCCTAGTTATTTTAATTTGTTGCTAAAGTATAAGCCTACTCCTGGTAAGTGTTAATTGCTTTTACCCCGGGCTTAAAGTAAAAAGATGTCTATGAAAAATAATAGTATAATTTAATAAAATGCAATTGAGATTACTATTTTCATGTCAATCTGTGTTCATTTTGAGTTTTGACCACGAACCATATATGCGCTGTCACTTTAATTCAGTGCGTGCAGCACAGGAGAGCTGCTGTTTATCTTTTTAAAAACGATGTCTGAGACGGGGAGCTTTCAATTGTGCCGCCTACAGCTCTCTACTACATTGTCTAAAAAGACCATTTCCTCATATTTTTATCATATCCTTTACCAAAATGGTTAATTATAAATGACATTTTGTTGTTTGAATGCAAAAGACATGGACCCGCGCAAACACAAACGCGACGTCGGCCTCCCGTATAGTGGGCCGACCCAAAGCCGACGTAACCATAGACAGTATAGGACGTAACGGAGCTGGGAAATAGAGCACGGACTGACAGGGAGATCTGCCTACGCCTGGCCGATGCCTGTGCGATGCTATAAAGAGAGAGGCCGACGCTCGATGTTGGGCCGACGTCGGCCAGACGTACATGTGCTATCTGGGAAATGGCTATAATTTTGCAAAACCAACAATAAAATTGAGCAATTGAGATTAGATTTTTTTCTTAAAGGTGGGGTATGTGATTTGCAAAACGGCTGGTAGATTTTGAAAATACACAACTCAAATGGTCCTACCTTCTTTCCTTTGACTCCACCCATTCAAAGAACATGGACCATGGTACGACCGATTGATTGACACACTACTGTCCAATGATTCTAGGTGGTCTTGGAAATGATTGGCTGGTGTTTTTTGAGTCCTGCCTGCTCCACAGATGATTAAATTGCTTAAGGCGAGACACGGCAGGCAAAAACATAGTTTTTTTTTCACTGGTCAATTTGAGATTTTAGGCTATTTGTCTTCAATAACATGTCTTCTTTCAGACTTGTGGTGAAAAAAAGTCCAAAATACACATTTAGGTCTTTATTTCACTACACTTTGTCTATTTGCGTCTGTAGATTTCTCCGAAATTCAACAAAAGTTGGCGTTCTTAATCAACGCGCTGCTCCGCGATCTCTGTGTTCTTCCTTTAATCACGCACAAGTCTGAAAAGCTCTCTCTCTTCTGTACAATGCTGTCGGATCCAAATATGGTCATTTCCTTTTAAACAGCAACCAATCGTGAAAGTAAAATGGGCATTTAACTGTAAAAGCGAAATCTCATTGGCTGATGTCAATTTCTGACAACGTGATTGGTTCAGATGCATCACGTGACGCGCTCTGACATTTAGATGTGTGTTTTTGACAGTTTTTCTGCTCAGTTAAAGGCCATAAATGCTGTGTTTATAAGTTTTGATGTGATTTAGGTGGTTTGTATTGTTGTTGCTAATTATTTGATAAGATAATGTGTCTGTAAATAGTTGTTTCTACTAAAAAAGTATGATTTTTTACATTACAAATCTTTAAATGCCTTTTTCTCAAAATGAGTTTTTTTGTCATCCTCCAGTAGAAACATCTCTATGGGATCAAATTCCCGCCAAATATATAGCGGTCACGTATAAAAAAATAATAAGCGTGAATCAAAAATTTAAAAACACATGTAAAAATATATTGCATGAACTGAAAAAAAAAAGCAAAATGATCAGAATAGCAAACAACGTGGTCACGGATCAAAATATAATACGCGTGAATCAAGAAATAACAAGCATGAATAAAAACTTTAAACACATTAAAAGTAATTTTGCACAAAACTTAAACTTATGGTCATGCTTTCTTAAAAAGTATGTTTTCCTTGGTTTTATTACTGTGTACTTTGTGCTTTCTTGCATTTTCTGCTCATATTTTACTCTTTTGTACGCTTGTGCTGTTTTTCTCTTCGCTCTTCTTTCTATGTTCTGCGCTTGCTTTCCCAAATGTTGCAGTTCGAGTTTCATGTAAAGTAGGGCGGGCTTAAGCGTCACCATTGGTCCACTAGTTCTAGATTGACAGCTACTCCTCTAGCCAATCAATCGAAGAAGGGAGTTGACGTCACACCAATGCGACTCGTGGCTACTGATGCTGCTTACTTGTAATACACATAGACAGTATATAAACGGTTATACAGGAGAAGACGACCAGCATCAACTCAGTTGGCAAAAAAAAATTCCGTGGCAGGACACCTTTAAACT
This sequence comes from Phoxinus dragarum, assembly GCA_033366665.1. Lineage (NCBI taxonomy): Eukaryota > Metazoa > Chordata > Actinopteri > Cypriniformes > Leuciscidae > Phoxinus > Phoxinus dragarum. Next base: position 26,684 of record JARPMJ010008345.1, read on the forward strand.
GCATGTGTGCCTGCAACTCAACCTGTTGCCGGTATAGCCTACGTATACCTGGCAATATGGTATCGTTAACTTCATCATCCTAACGACGACCTGTTACAGTTATGCCTGTCTGATGATCCATCATTCACCTCTAATGCACTGGACCTGGCACCGCGAGCGTCGATCTTTTCCGAGCAGTAACTTGCCACCATCTACTGGCCGTTTTACTTTCATATTTAATCAATAACAAGGATGGGTAATGTCGGTCCTGGGTGCAGAGTAGCTCCTCCAACCCTAATCAAACACACCTGAACCAGCTAATCATCGTCTGTAGGATATTTAAGACAGGTGAGGTTTTTAATCGGAGTTGACGCTAAACTCTGCAGGACAGCGGCACTCTAGAAACAACGTTACCTATCGCTGATGGAGATGTTGCTGTATTCAAATGTTAAGCTATATTTAAAACATTAATCCTAAAGTAATATGCAATTATGTAGCTATGTAAGTAAACACAATACGTTTGTAATAAATCACTGTATTAAATTCAACTGGTGTCTGTATCTTCTCTGTAACACAATCATTTTCAATAATCTGGTCAAATTTGTCGAGGTTAATAAAAAAAGGTAGGCAATGCGTAGCGGTGACAGGTCAAAGTCCTAAAGTCTTCAGACAATGGCCGTTTTAGTTTTTGCAACGAATTATGTTTCATAACTCCAGGATGTTTTACTTACAGCAGCCTTAGCATATTGACATCATGAGCCAAGTAATATTGTTTAACACCAATTACAAGTGTGCACATTAACATTCTCATGTATCTCAAAAAAGATGAATTTAATTATTTATGTCCAGAGTTCAGATAGCTTTAGCCGTCTTCCCCTGGAAGCAGTGCTTCTTTGTTGTTATATTTACTCAGAATGAAGTGCATCACGGGCGCGCACCACCCACTGAAGTGTGCGGTGACTTCCCAGCAAACACAGAACGTTCCCCTAACGTTCCCGTATGGTTCCCATTTGGTTACTTTTTTGGGAACCAACCAAGAACGTTCTAGGAACGTTCCCTGTAGGTTATTTTTAGATTCTATTTTTATAACCTAAGGAGAACGTTCTGGGAACGTTCCCTGTAGGTTCTTTTTAGGTTTTATTTATAACCTAAGGAGAACGTTCTGGGAACGTTCCCTGTAGGTTATTTTTAGATTCTATTTTTATAACCTAAGTAGAACGTTCTTGAAACGTTCCCTGTAGGTTATTTTTAGGTTTAATTTTATAACCTAAGGAGAACATTCTGGGAACGTTCCCTGTAGGTTTTTTTTAGGTTATATTTTTATAACCTAAGGAGAACGTTCTGGGAACGTTCCCTGTAGGTTATTTTTAGGTTTAATTTTATAACCTAAGGAGAACGTTCTGGGAACGTTCCCTGTAGGTTACTTTTAGGTTTATTTTTATAACCTAAAGGGAACGTTCCCAGAACGTATTTTTTTAGGTTCTATTTTTCTTAACAAACTAATAAAAGAATGCAAATGTTTTGTGCTTTAACAGCAGTGATCAAATGCGTAATTACATGACCATTATCAGGCAGTAGCTCATTGATTGGCAAATTCTTTTTTTAGTTAATTAAATATTTGTGCAGCCCGTTTTTTTTGTTACTTTTGAAAACAAGAACTATAATGAAATAAACAGAGATTATTGCAAAGATCGCTTTCAAATTTTTTTTATTTTTTTTTTGCAGATCTCAAAATGAAGTTATATTACATTTGACATTGACAAAAAAAATGTTTAGTGTTTATTTTTTTAAATGGTGTATCAGACATAAAGGATGGTCATGCACAATATTTTAGTGTTGCCTTACCATTTTCCTTGAAGGCCCCAAACATTTGATCAGGTCTTAACAAATTACCAGTCATTTTAAGAGTTGAATCAGGGGCCTGTACCATGAAGCCGGTTTAGCTGGCTATAGCCAGGTAAGTTTCAGTTTAGTTTGCACCAATCCTGTACCATGAAATTGGCTTGGCTAGCTGTGTTCATTGCCATACCTGCTCCGGGGCAGGTTATGTTCTGAGTTAGAGATTGCAAACTGAAATTGAACCAATCAGATGAGAGAAGTGACACATCTCTGACAAAAGTTACTTTGTTCATCTGCCATCATGGTCCCTGCTCTATTACCACTTATTTTCAAACAGAAGCATATGTTAAAAACATATCACCTCACAGAATCACGATGTGCTTAATAATTTATTTGCAGATACTTCTTGATCATTTTACACTGAATCCATCACCTGATAACTGTAACATAAGTAGAATCGATTGTAAGACTGTACATAAAGTTATATAATATAAATGTCCTTCTAGAATGAAATGATATGGGATACTTTTTTGCAACATTTCTCTAAGATTTTTTTCTTTTTTTCAGAAGATGCCCACATGCCTGCTATGCTCGAGACTTACAGTTGAAGGAAGTTATAACTTGTGTTCTCCAACACAACAGTGATGCTACTAGGACAGTTCTAGATTGTAATGGAGTTTTAAAATAAAAAAGTTAATAAAAAAAAGCAACACTTTACTGTTAGACAGACAAGCAATACACAAAAATGATGCTGTATATGAAATTAAAATAATACAATTATAATGTGTGGAATATAATGTGTTATAATAACTTCAATTCCATTCAATTTCTGTTCTTGTCGTGGAATGCTATTCCGTTCAGGAAGATGTTGAAGAAAAAAGATTTCCAGTTCAGAAAAAAAATATGTAGAACAATGGAAGAAACCAATGCCTTGTTCAGTTAAAAACAGATCCGGATACTCCAACTATTTGGTAGTCAGTTTACAGAGAATCCACTGTGTAACAGTGCAGGAACAGTTGAAACAAATATGAAAGTCACAGTCTGGGTTGGCAATATATTTACACAGCCAATAATCGTATAGATTGACTTACTTGTCTGACATGTTTGATTGTATGGATTATTTCCAGCTGTAAAATTGAACGAAGTTAAGCTTAAAATACTCATATGATTGTTCACATTTTGTAAATAATTAATTGTTTCTGTAACGTGTTTCTAAGTTCTCTGTTTACCTTCATCCTATAAGAACTGATCACTATTTAGGTAGTTTAAATACAATAAAAAGCATATTTGTCTGTTGACGTTTGTCACGAATGTCTGAGATTAAGTATTTTCAGTGTTTAAATAAATATTTACAAATATATTCTTGTGTTTTTATTCTGTCTCACAATGTTGCCTGGGTCTAAAAATAGCCTTTAAATCATACGCTGATAGCTCAAGAACACACAAGAATTTGCAATCGAGGCTACCTCTCAACCAGTAATTGCGTTCAGCGTGGGACTCTCAAACCTGCAGGAAAAAGAAGAAAAAATGTATATGACTTGTATTTTTGGTAACACCGGGGCTTTGAATGAATTAGTAAAAAACAAACACCGCAGTATTAGAAAACCCCAGCATTTTTTTGACGTTTAATGCCAAGGTAACGTGGTGTGTCATTATATAAATGTACATAAATTTTTTTTTAATTAAGGAAAAAAAAAAACTTCTCTCAATATTTTAATTATTAATCGCGTGCCAAGCCCGCGAAACCGGGCAGCGGGACTATATAAGCTGGGGTCTGTGCCCACCGCGCGCACAACCTGTCTACCCTTTGAGTGACATCCCAGCAGTGCGTTTTCCTAAGGTGAATTACTTTATACTTAACCAATTTAGTTAAATTACTTTTTAAAAGTATGGTCCAACAACAAAAGTAAATGACATGTAACCTGTAAAATGATATTTTGGGGTCTGGGTTCAAAGTCCGCTCATCAGCGCAGATAAACACCGTTAAATGCCGTTACATGTGACGTCACTGCTAATGGAGCCAATCCGCTCTGTTTGAGAGACGCTCTTTCGTTTGAGAGTTATCTGTCATGATAACGTTCCTTAAAAAGAGAATAATTATACAAATATGCTTCACAATATCTTTAATTTGTATGGAAAGTATTGGGTTGTCACAGGTTTGACTGCGAGTACGAGCGCGTGAGCTCTCTCTCTCTCTCTCTCTCTCTCTCTCTCTCTCTCTCACTCACACACACGCTGGCTCAGAGAGAGACAAGAGGCTCATCTTCTTTAATTAAATCGATCATCTCTCATTTTGTACAACTATAACAATAATGACATAATAATAATAGTTATTATTAGTATTGTGTTTGTTGTTATTATTCTCAAGAATGATCTTAATGTGAATTCATCAGAGCCTTTATAAACTTTGAGAATTCAAACCATGAAAATAATTATTTTCTTCTCTTTTTTTCAGTGTTGATTGCCATCTGATTGTTGTAAGTATTAGAAGTCAACCTACATCTCTGATTTGCCAGTTTCATCATTAATTAATCAATAAATTTGTAGACATATTTTACTCATATTTGTTTTTTTTGTTTTTGCTTGTGTCAACAGCAGCTACATACACCCCAAAGGTTCTTTTAAGAGCCACATCACGACAGCGTATTTGGCTTTGTGAGTATATATTTTGACTGACTATCAGATACCCCTCAGTATTTGGGTTTAGATCAATCAAAAGTAACATCATGCAGCATGTTAGTTATGTCTTAATGAAGAAATACATGAATGAATGAATGAATAAATAAATAAATACAATTAATAGAATGGAATCCTGAATCTCTAAAGTGCCAGTTTCATCATAACATATCAATTAATCACTGATGGAACTGAAAACATCTGAATTTGTAGACATATTTTACTCATATTTGGTCTTTTCTCTTTTGCTTGTGTCAACAGCAGCTACATACACCCCAAAGGTTCTTTTAAGAGCCACATCACGACAGCGTATTTGGCTTTGTGAGTATATATTTTGACTGACTATCAGATACCCCTCAGTATTTGGGTTTAGATCAATCAAAAGTAACATCATGCAGCATGTTAGTTATGTCTTAATGAAGAAATACATAAATGAATGAATGAATAAATAAATAAATACAATTAATAGAATGGAATCCTGAATCTCTAAAGTGCCAGTTTCATCATAACATATCAATTAATCACTGATGGAACTGAAAACATCTGAATTTGTAGACATATTTTTACTCATATTTGGTCTTTTCTCTTTTGCTTGTGTCAACAGCAGCTACATACACCCCAAAGGTTCTTTTAAGAGCCACATCACGACAGCGTATTTGGCTTTGTGAGTATATATTTTGACTGACTATCAGATACCCCTCAGTATTTGGGTTTAGATCAATCAAAAGTAACATCATGCAGCATGTTAGTAATGTCTTAATGAAGAAATACATGAATGAATGAATGAATAAATGAATAAATAAATAAATAAATACTATTAATAGAATGAAATCCTGAATCTCTAAAGTGACAGTTTCATCATAACATATCAATTAATCACTGATGGAACGGAAAACATCTGAATTTGTAGACATTTTACTTTTCTCCTTGTTTTTAACTGCTACGCACAATCTTATAATTTTACTTTAGATGTAGCTTTGATATTCACTATAGCATAATTTGCAGCATTCATACAACATTTGTAATGTTGAGTACTTTAATGTTGAGTACTTTAATATTTATGAGTAATATATTATCTTTTTTTTTTTCACGTAATAGTTTTTGCATCATCTTCCACTGTCTCCCCACCTTCACATTTTTGTCTTGCCACATTCAGGGTAAGAAATATTATTTATCTTCAACATTTGCTGTTTCGCCATTGTTCTGTTCATCTCAGTAAATGAATGGTGGATGAAACACCCTTGATACCACCACCAGAATATCCGTTATAAAATGTCAAACCAGCATAACAGTTCCACAGACAGTAAAATGTACTTTTCCAGGAGGAAAGAGCATTATGATATAACATTCTAAAGCCGCGTTTCCACCGAAATTACCCGGAACAATTTGTCCCAGGAACTTTTTTCCCAGGAACTTTTTTTGCCCCAGACCGGTTGCTTTCTGCGTTTTACACCGCGGTCTAAAGTACCGGGAAGATTATAAACTGTGCGCGACGGCTCCTCCCAGTCTGCGACGGACAGTAATCAGTTTTGAGCGCCACATTATAATAAGTATGGAGGAGATTCAAACTGTGCTGCAGTTGTTTGTGATGTATTGCGGACATTGAATGTGAGATGGCTGGGACGAACGCGCAGAAAATTTCCTGTTACACAAATACGCGTAATAAAGCCTGAACCTCGTCGTCGGTCCAGTGTTTTTTTAAAATTAAATTCCATATTTGCAGACAGACAACTCTTAATGCATGGAGCCACGAACCGCAATAGATTTTTTAAAAATGCTGGTTAAAATAGAATGCTGCGTGGAGTTCTCCAGTCAATATGCGGCGTGAACACAACCAATCAGCATGTTCAGCGCACAAGTCCCACCCCCGAAAGTTCCTGAACTTTGAAAAAGTACTACCTCGCCAGCAGAGACTTTCTGAGGGGGAAATATTTACCTGGAACTTCATTTAGACCCTGGTTCCTGCGGTGTAAACACACCGAGTACCAGCCCAAAGTTCCTAGTTCCTGGGGAAAGTTCCCGCGGTGGAAACGCGGCTTTAACTTGTAATAGTAAGAAAGCCATTTTAGATATCAGAAATTATATTGATATCAGAAATGCATTTTCCGTTATCAGAAATAACAAATGTAACATGTTGAAATTAGTGCTGTCAAAATAGGTTTTTCTTGTATTCATGGTCTTGTGTTAATGCTGTTATCTTGGTTTGGATTATCGCTATTTGTTTCTTGGTTTCCATTAAAATGATCTTCAAGCCTGATGATTTCTGTATCAGTGTATAAGACAGTGTGACAAAAATGGCTTAGTAACAATCGGATTCATGATATTTTTTATATTATTATTGATATCAAAATATAATTGAAGACTTTCTGCTAATAGATATAGTGAACTGTTGCAAAATATGCCAATACCACATTTTCAACAGATCCAATATTTTGGATTTAGAATGGATTCAAAAACCAAGAGGCAACGCTACACAAGGCAGTGGAAATATGCACGGAGATCACCTAAATGAAAGGTGTATTGGAGAGGAGTCATCAGGTCATCCAGTAACACTTCAAGAAAGAATTGAAGAAAATTACACTGATGAAGACATCTCAAGTGTCACTGAAAGTTTAGAAATTGGGGTCAGTGGGGAGAGCTGCAGTTCAGAACCTGACAGTGTGGCCGATGGGTCCAGTGAGGAAAACTGCAATTCAGAAACGGATGAAGAAAACAAAGTGGCCCTAACTTCACTCTCAACATTTTTGCAAGAATGGGCAACAGAACATCTCATCAAGCATAATGCCCTAGATGATCTCCTGAAAGGACTTAAAAGAAATGGACACCCAGAGCTCCCATCAACAGCAAGGACACTGCTGAAAACTCCAAGACTCATTAAATCAGTGGCAAAATCAGGAATGGAGTGTGTCCATTTTAATTTAAGAGAGACCCTTCTTGAGCAGCTGCAGCGCTATCCAAGAGAGATTACAGAGGGAGTTAGCACATTGGAGCTATCACTTAATATAGATGGCCTGCCTATTTTTAAAAGCAGCAAAACAAATCTTTGGCCCATCCTCTGTGCCATTCATCTGCCACCCATCAGTGTCTTTCCTGTCACACTGACACTCGGTCCCACCAAACCAACAAAATTTGGATTTTACTGAAGAAGCCATAAAGGACATTCAGGAACTTCTGGACAATGGTTTGGATGGAAAAGAAATAAAAATCAGATGTGTTGTGTGTGACGCACCCGCAAGAGCCATGGTTAAAAAAATCAAACAATATTCTGGGTACTATGGGTGTGATAAATGCACACAGAAGGGCACATGGGTGGGACGCGTGACCTACCCAGAGGTTGAAAACCTCACTTTGCGAAACAACAACACGTTTCGCGCTGAAATGGCTAGACGTCAAGAAAATGAGGACACTCCTGTGTCCCCCTTTCTGAGCCTCCCACTGGACATGGTAGAACAATTCCCGATTGATTACATGCACCAAGCTTGCCTGGGAGTAATGAAAAAACTAATAACAGTGTGGGTTAGAGGAGACAGGAAAGTGAGAATGTCTGCTGGGCAAATAAGCAATGTGACCCAAAGGCTGGTGTCACTTCGAAAGGTCATTCCCAGCTGTTTTGCCCGGAAACCTAGAAGTCTGGAGGACATTGATAGGTGGAAGGCAACCGAACTGCGGCAGTTTGCGGTTTACACAGGAAAGATCGTGCTCAAAGGAATTCTGGCTGACCAGCTATATGATCACTTCATGGCATTCAGTGTTGCCCTGAGTCTTCTGCTTTGCCCTACACTTGCAGTGGAACACAACAGCTACAGCAAAGAGCTGATGAAATACTTTGTTGGAAAAGCAGGGGAACTATATGGAGACCACTTCATGGTGTACAATGTACATTCAATGGTGCATCTACCAGAGGAGGCAATGGCTTTTGGCAGTCTTGATGCTTGCAGTGCATTCCCTTTTGAAAATTATCTTGGGAAGCTAAAACGACTTGTAAGGTCAGGAAAGCAGCCACTTATTCAAGTGGTCAAACGGCTAGAGGAGATGTCAAAATCCCCATTGTCTGTGGAGGCCTCTGAGCCCAAATTCAAAAGGCCTAATAATGCCTTCATACTTGATGAAGGTAAATGCTGTGAGGCCATTGAAGAGCGAGAAGAGTCGGATGATGGTTGCCAGATGCTGCTGTGCAAGCTTTTTGAGAAAACAGAACCACTTTTCAGAGATCCATGTGACTCAAGA
>JARPMJ010008346.1:0-35386 GCA_033366665.1 Phoxinus dragarum
TACACCAAACACAACACTACACAACACTACACTACCAACACTACACTACACTACACAACACTAAACTCACTACACTACACTACACACACAACACAACACAACACTACACTACACTACACAAACACTACAACATACACAACACTACAAACACTACACAACACTACACTACACTACACAACACTACACTACACAACACTACACAACACACACACACTACACACAACACTACACTACACTACACAACACTACACTACACAACACACTACACACACACTACACAACACTACACTACACAACACACACTACACAACACTACACTACACAACACTACACAACCACTACACAACACACCTACACAACACTACACTACACAACACTACACAACACAACACTACACAACACTACACAACACACACAACACTACACAACACTACACAACACACTACACTACACAACACTACACTACACTACACACACACACTACACTACACAACACTACACAACACAACACTACACAACACAACACTACACTACACAACACTACACAACACTACACAACACTACACAACACCAACACTACACAACACTACACACTACACAACACTACACTACACAACACACACTACACAACACTACCACACAACACTACACAACACTACACTACACTACACTACACTACACAACACTACCACCTACACCAACACTAACAACACAACACAACACTACACAACACTACACTACACAACACTACACAACACTACACTACACAACACTACACAACACTACACACACACCTACACTACACTACACAACACTACACAAACTACACAACACAACACTACACTACACAACACTACACTACACAACACTACACTACACAACACTACACAACACACACTACACAACACACTACAACACTACACAACACTACACTACACAACACTACACACTACACTACACAACACTATACTACACAACACTACACTACACAACACTACACTACACAACACTACACAACACAACACTACACAACACTACACAACACTACACAACACTACACTACACTATACACTACACTCACAACACATACACTAACACTACACTACACAACACTACACTACACAACACTACACAACACTACACTACACAACATACACTACACAACCCTACACTACACTACACAACACAACACTACACAACACTACACAACACTACACAACACAAAACTACACTACACTACACATAACACAACACAACACTACACAACATACCACTACACAACACTACACAACACTACACTACACTACACTACACTACACTACACTACACTACACAACACCACAACACAACACAACACTACACAACACAATACTACACTACACTACACACACATAACACAACACAACACTACACAACCACAACCACTACACACTACACTACACAACACTACACTACACCAACACTACACAACACTACACAACACAACACAACACTACACTACACTACACTACAACACACACTACACAACACAACACCACACCACACTACACTACACTACACTACACAACACTACACCACACTACACAACACTACACAACACTACACTACACAACACTACACTACACAACACTACACTACACACACACTACACTACACTACACTACACAACACTACACTACACTACACTACACAACACTACACACAACACTACACTACACAACACTACACTACACTACACAACACAACACTACACTAAACAACACTACACACCACTACACAACACTACACAACACTACACTACACTACACAACACTACACTACACTACACAACACAACACAACACTACACTAACACTACACTACACAACACAACACTACACAACACTACACTACACAACACTACACTACACTACACAACACTACACTACACTACACTACACTACACAACACAACACTACACTACACAACACTACACACCACTACACTATACTACACAACACTACACAACACTACACAACACTACACTACACAACACTACCACTACACAACACTACACACTACACAACACACACTACACTACACAACACTACACACACACTACACTACACTACTACTACACAACACAACACAACACTACACAACACAACACTACACAACACTACACTACACTACACAACACTACACAACACTACACTACACAACACTACACTACACTACACAACACTACACTACACTACACTACACAACACTACACTACACAACACTACACAACACAACACTACACTACACAACACTACACAACACTACACTACACAACACTACACTACACTAACACTACACTACACAACACAACACTACACTACACAACACTACACTACACAACACTACACAACACTACACAACACTACACTACACTACACAACACTACACTACACAACACTACACAACACAACACTACACTACACAACACTACACAACACTACACAACACTACACTACACAACACTACACTACACAACACTACACTACACTACACAACACTACACTATACTACACAACACAACACTACACTACACTACACAACACTACACTACACAACACTACACTACACAACACTACACAACACTACACTACACAACACTATACAACACTACACACTACACAACACTACACTACACAACACTACACTACACAACACTACACTACACAACACTATACTACACAACACTACACTACACAACACTACACTACACAACACTACACAACACTACACTACACAACACTACACAACACTACACAACACTACACTACACTATACTACACTACACTCACAACACTACAGTACACTACACTACACTACACAACACTACACTACACAACACTACACAACACTACACTACACAACACAACACAACACTACACTACACAACACTACACTACACTACACAACACAACACTACACAACACTACACAACACTACACTACACAACACAACACTACACTACACTACACTACACAACACTACACAACACTACACTACACTACACTACACTACACAACACTACACTACACAACATACACAACACTACACAACACTACACTACACTACACCAACACTACACACTACACTACACTACACTACACTACACTACACTACAACACTACACTACACAACACTACACTACACTACACAACACTACACAACAGTACTACACAACACTACACTACACAACACTACACTACACAACACTACACAACACAACACTACACAACACTACACAACACAACACTACACTACACTACACAACACTACACAACACTACACTACACTACACTAACTACACTACACTACACAACACTACACTACACAACACTACACTACACAACACTACACTACACTACACTACACTACACTACACTACACAACACTACACTACACAACACTACACAACAGTACTACACAACACTACACTACACAACACTACACTACACAACACTACACAACACAACACTACACAACACTACACAACACAACACTACACTACACTACACAACACTACACAACACTACACTACACCTAACTACACTACACTACACAACACTACACTACACAACACTACACTACACAACACTACACTATAACACTACAAAGTGTTAACAAAGAGTAATCTGTTTTTAACTAATCTCTTTCTTTCTAACTAACTAATCTATCTTTCTTTTTAACTATTCTTTCTTTCTTTCAAACTAATATTTCTTCCTTTCTTTCAAATTAATATTTCTTTCTTTCTAACTAATCTATCTGTCTTTCAAACTAAATTCATCTATCTATCTTTCTTTCTAACTAATCTTTCTTTCTTTCTAACTATTTTTTCTTTCCTTTCTAACTAATATTTCATTCCTTCTTTCTAACTAATCTTTCTTTTTCTTTCAAACTAATCTTTCTTTCTTTCAATTTTTTCTTTCTTTCTTTCTTTTTTCTTTCTAACTAATATTTCTTTCTTTCTAAATAATCTATCTTCTTTTCTTTCTAACTATTCTTTCTTTCTAACAAATCTTTCTTCTTTCTAACTAATCTATCGATCAAAATTTAAACTACTTTAAACTTCTAACTACTTTAAACTTCATCAATCTCTCATGTCTGGCTTTTTCAAGCCAACTTAAAGTTTGTCTCAAACTTTTTTTTTCTAGTTATTTTATGCAATCCAAAACACTCTAACCTGGCGCGCTTCGTATCTCTCGGTTCAAATCCTTCCTTCCCGCTCTGCCAGAAAGCCCGCTGTCATTTGCTGACGGAAAGCATGACATTACCGTAATAAGCCGTATATTGCCGAAAAGCGCATGTTGTCTACTGTCAGGGGGCAGTTTTGAATGGTTTTGATAGTGCAAATGGTTGAAGAGTTATGGTTCAATTAATACAGCTCGCTGATCTGTGTCGGCGACGAGACATTCGGTTCTAAAGGGTTTAAAGGGGTGGTATAATACACTTTTCACAAGATGTAAAATAAGTCTTTGATGTCCCCAGTGTGTGTATGTGAAGTTTTAGCTCATAAATACCCCACACGATATTTTTACGTTAAAATTGTCACTTTTTGAGGGTGAGCAAAAATCACACCGTTTGTGTGTCTGTCCCTTTAAATGCAAATGAGCTGCTGCTCCCGGCACAGGGGGCGGAGCTACAACAGCTTGCACTCACACACATGCACTGAAGATTTCAGAATGATCTCTTACAGTTGTGCCGTCACCAATAGAGGATCTTAAACTTGCTGAGAACCCCTAGTCTTTTATTTCCTTATTCATTATTTCTTATCATTATCATACTTATCATTGTATTTTTATTTCATTTTATTTCTTTATATTTTCTTTAGCTTGTGCTATAATGTTTGTCTGTTATCTGATTAAGACATTAAATTTTGTACAAGGACATTTATTGTTGTTTATACTGTTCAATAAAGTTAATTTTTAAAAAAAACGTTCACTGTTTAGTGGCGTCATTGTATGTTCCGGGAAAACTTAGGTTGTATGGTCAGTGTTGGTCAGTGTGCCTTTTTAATGACTGTTTTTGATCCAGCATTTCTTCAGCCTTATCTTCAGCCTTATCTTCAGCCTTTATAGTATTGATTGTTTTAATCTGAAAATATGAACAAACATAAATGTTATTACATCTTTTAAACTGAGTGAAATACAGTAAGCAAACATAACTCTATTGTATGCAAATATTTTTTGTATTATTATAAAAAAAAATTTTAACATTAATTAACCCTCTGGGGTCTGAGGGGTTTTTGGGAGAAGTTTTGACATGTTATGTGTCTACTATGTGTAGTTACTGTAGGTCAGGAGATGGTTCCATTCAACACGGTGGAGAAACCTGCATTCAAGTCAATGTTTTCAAAAATTTGACAAGCAGTTCGAGTTTGCCGGGCAAAACCTACTTTTCAGAAACCACACATCTGACAATATTTCGGATGCTCATTTGAAGAGTGGTCCCTGGATGAGAAGAAGTTGCAGCAGTCAAAAGTTGAACTGGCCGTGGCTGAACTGCTTTGGTCACAATTTACATTTGGCAGTTACAATGGCAAGCGTCAAGGACCGCACAGCCCGAGCAATGGGCCTGTGTCACACACTGGTCAGGACATTTTCTCAGAGCTGGTTGAAGAGAAGAGATCTAGCGAAAGCACAAGCTGAACTTCAAATTCCTCAGCATGGCCTCATACTGGTAAGTTATCAAATTTAACTATTTCCTAACTTATTGATCATGTTATTAGCCAATAAATAAAAATGTAATTATAAAAATTAAACAATATAGCCTACTGTTACTTGTCCTTGTCTTGTCAAAAAAAACATATTTAGGTTAACTTCAGCTCAATTTAACGTCCATAAAATGTCTGTGCACATTAAGCCTAATTAATATGCATTATTTTGAGGGTCGGGATAATATAAATGTATTTTTTTTTTAGGAAAAATATATTGAAACGAATAAATGATTTAAAATAAAGCCTAGTTTATAATTTATTTTGGTATGCTAATTAGTAGATGTTGTCCTTGGCTAATTTCTATTCAATAACGGTCAATACTCTGTTCAGGACTGCACTACGAGATGGGGCACCAAACAGAAAATGGTCGAAAGGGGTTTTAGAGTAAATTCCGGCTATCAGAAGAGTTTTGGAAGACCGGAGACAACATCTAAATCCAAGCTGGCAGGGACATCGCTGTCCTTGAGTCCGTGAACGCAGCACCGAAACCTGCGGCTGAGTTTACGGATCTGCTGTCTGGCGAGAGCTACGTTTGTCTTCAGTCTTCAGTCAAACCCGTCCTGAAACTCCTGACAGAAGATTTACTTAAACCATCATCCGAGGATACCACCTTAACATCGGACATAAAGCACAAAATGTGCAGTGTTCTACATGGGAAGTATGAACAAACAGCTGCCTTACAAAAACTTGTTGTTTAGATAGGCAAAGGCGTGTTGTTTTAGATCCTCGATACAGGGGGCGATCATATCAATGACACAGAGACAAAATCCGCACTCATCGAAGAGATGGTGGGAGTGGAGGACGAAGAGACCGCTGACAGTGCGTCAGAGGTTGGAGACGAAGGGGCAAGCTGCCACCTGCAGCAAAGAAAAGGACTCTTGGAGACCTGCTGAAGTCACGGATCACCTCCGCGTCAGCGTCCATACCCAAGAGAGCGGCGAGCAGATAATGAGTTCACGCGTTATCTGCATGAGGAGTGCATCGACTCCAATGCGAATCCACTGACCTGGTGGCACGATAATCAGTCTAGATTTCCGCTGCTGTCCAAAGTCGCGCGCAAATACATGTGTATTTGTGCAACGAGCACACCGTCGGAAAGAGTTTTCAGTGCTGCGGGGAATATTGTTACACCCATGCGATCCTCCCTGAAACCACGTAAGGTTAATATGTTTGTTTCCTAGCGCGAAACAAGGACATGATAACCCAGGTCTAAATCACGTTCGTTAACGCTTAAGTAATATTTAGTTTATTCTCTGTATTTTCTCTTAGGCCTAGCCTACACATTGTTTTTATGTGATAGCCTACTTTAGAATTCTTTTTGCTGTTTGGCATTTAACAATAAATAAAAATGTTTTGAAACGTGTCTCTCTGTCAGTTACAAAGCAACAACATATACTACATAACTCAACAATATAGCTTTGTATGCAGTAAAACCAGGATAAATTAGGTTTGTAAAAAAAAAAGAAACGGCGATAATACCGCATATTGAGCCGCCCATAATAACCGCAAGGGAAATTTCTTAACCGCGACAGCTCTAGTACTTAAGTGCATTTTTGTGTTGTGTTGTCCATATATTTAATTAATAAGGACAAAGCATGTTTTCATAATGTAGTTGATAGACCTAAACTATGAACTGGAATAATCTGGATTTGAATTTTGACTGTTGTATGTTCTTACGGTTTGAAATCTTTACTTAAAAATCTTAGTTCACAGATTAATGTATAAAATTCTGTTTATGAGTGAGTGTTAAGCCTGGGTCTCTGGGAGTCTAAAGTTCAAATGGGCAGTTAGCTAAGTGTGCCTCCGATCCACAGCGAAAGCATGACTTCCTCTTCCCCACATGAGCAGAATTAAGAGGAACATGTGACGATTTACCTTTTGTTCTGCGTTTTATTATGTGCTGCATTGCTTGTACGGGGGGAGGGTAACTTGGTGGAAATTTGAAATTAATTTAGCCAGGTCGGCAGCAGATTAAATCTGGCTTGCTATCGTAACTGCTCTGTCCAGTGTAAGATCAGTTTCTCTTACAAGAGGTCTCTCGTACTGCGTAATATCTTACGCTAGGGGAAAAACTCTTTTCCACAAGATATTGAGGCCAAAAATTATCCTTAACTTTGAAATAATGTAAAACTCGTTGCGGCAGCATGCAGACATAGGCAAGACGGCTCACGCGCCTATTGGCTGTCCTGCGGGCAACTGCAGCAGCCTATCGAGAGAGGCCTCTCGTGACGTCATATCCAAGCGCCCACTACGTCACGTCCCGCCGAAACAGGCGTGGCTTAGGCCTATAAATATAGCTCGACAGGCTGATATACTCTGATTTTCATCTCTTCAGCGAAGCTCTCGCATTGCTGGATCCTGAGAGGTAGAAGCCGCGCCGTCTGAAAAAGCCTTCTGCGGGATGAGCCTTTGCATCTGAAGCCGGCTGGTCGTCAACTCGCCGCCTTCAGTCGCCGTTCCTGCTACGCTATCCGGCGTATTTTATCCTTTTTCTCTGCTAAGTGTGTGTGTTCGCCGCTGCGACTCTCTCGAGCAACATCTCAAGGACCCCAAAAACACCTTAGACCCCAGAGGGTTAAGTAATATTTAGTTATTCTCTGTATTTTTACTTAGGCCTACACATTGTTTTCATATGATACTTTATAATTTTTTTGTTTTTCAAATAAAAAAAAAGGCATTTCCTTATTGCTTGTTTTTCATGTGATAATTTAGAACTCTTTGATTTCTTTTATGTCTTAAATTGGAAAAAAAAGGCATGTTCTTTTTACTGTTTGGTCTTTAACAATAAACAAAAATGTTTTAAAACATGTCTCTGTCAGTTAAAAAGCAACAATATATGCTACATAATTACTCAACAATAGAGCTTTGTATGCCGTAAAATCAGGATAAATTAGGTTTATAAAAATAAAAATTAAACGGCGGTAATACCGCATATCGTGCCATTGAGCACGGATTGAAATTTCTTAAACGCGACAGCCCTAGTAACCTGTATAGAATCACCAGGGGGGTCTCAGGTCCCATCTGCTGAACAGACTGGTGCAATCTTCACTCAGTAAGAGCAATACATGTGTCGGGCTCCATGAACACGATAGCATATATTCTGTCCCGGAAAGGACCGCCTTGAGGGGAATGGAGACTCCAATCCGAGACGGCCTGCATGATTTGGAGCATTTTTTGCCAGGTGGAAGTGAATCCCTTTGAATCGAAAAAGAACACCCACTGCCCATTATTTTCTAGGGAAAAGGATGCACTAGCCCACAGGTGGCCCTCTCTAGAGCCTTCCCTCTGGTAGTACTGCTCCCTCAGGTTATCAGCCAAAGGAGGGAGGACAGATGCTCAGTCTAACTCATGGCACCACTCTGGCAGAACCAGCCGTGGCTCCCGGGAATGGTTCAGCTACTTTTCTGCAGCACCATGGCCAATCCCGCTGAGAAGGGACCTCCTTTCCCAAGCGGAGGGGTCAATCTGTTATCCCCAACCCGAGTTGTGGAGCCTCCACCTATGGCCTCTCAACGGGAGCCTTCACGCCTCTTCTGGAAGGTCATAAACATGATCTCTGAGGCTAGGGCACCTTCTACCAGGCCCTTCAATTCTCTCAAAGTATACACGGCATACATCGCAGCGTATCACGCTCCTATAGCTGGCCAGTGTATTGGGAAATTTCTTCTGTCAGATTTCTCACAGGGGCCAGGAGGCTAAACCCACCTCTTCCCAACATGGTCCGTTCTTGAGACCGGTCTATTGTCCAGAAGGCACTTCGGGGCCCTCCGTTTGAGCCACTCGTGACAGCCGACCTTTTGGCCTCTCTCTAGCTAAAGACCACTCTCGTTCTGTCTCTGGCATTAGTCAAGCTAACCCTAACCTAACCCTAACCCGCTCCGTGCACAAAATGGCGACCGTTGACGTTCGAACCCTGAGTGTGCGGGCCAGTACTTCCGGTGATCTGACAGTGAGAGGGGGAGACAGCGAGAGCAAGAGACAACAGCGACCGAGTTCCATTACCTGAGAGATAATTTTTCACAATGAGTGTTTTTAGGAACCAAAAGAGAGGCGACTTGCCTTTCAAAGGGGGACAGCCTCAGCCCTTCCGTGGCGTGATTGATAATGAGCGACACGTGCGCGACGCACCGGTCTCGTATCTCTCACGGAGGAGCGGAAGCATAAAAGGAGGAGCGACGACAGTGGTGATCGAGACAGGAACAGGCCTGATTTTATTTGATGTGTTGTTTCTGTTTTATGTGGCCAGCAGTCGTCCGCGAGGGGCTGCTGACTTATACTTTCGTTTTTGCATTTGTTTTATTTTATGATTAAAGAATTTGAATTTTCGGCGGTTCCCGCCACTTTCACAACATACCTCGTTACACCAACGATAGCGAAAAAATGCTTAATCCTTGTTGTCAATTTGTGGTTTCTGTCAGGAGTTAATAAACAAAGCACTCTGAAAGAGCATTTGCAGTAGCGGGACCGAAGCTTTGGCCCTGAATAGTTTGCCCCTGTACATCAGACACTTGCTGGTTTTAAATCTAGTCTTAAAACCTATTACTATAGTCTGGCATTTGATGCTATGTGAGAGTTGTTTTATTGTTTTATTTCTGTGCTGCTGACTGTTTGTATCATTGATATAATAGGATATACGTGTACAGCACGTATTTTAAAAAGTGCTTTATAAATAAACTTTGACTATTTGACTTCATCCATCTTGTTTACTCATCACTTTCGTTCTCCACACATTGCATCACTTCAACGGTTCTGACTTCCTCTTTGAAAAGAGTAGTCAATGATAAAATCCAACCCACGAACCAACAAAAGACATGATTTTTGTTATGGCCTCATAAAGTAGTTTTCTGGATCATAACATGTTAAAGAATATATAAAATACATTTTTGTAAGCTTGTATACTGCTGCAATAGGTTATGTATTAGAATGTGTTAAAACAAAAAATGTTTTATTTAACTTTGTGTCACATCTTCACACTTTGCTTTCTATTTTCATTTAACTGTTGTGTAAAAAAAAAAAAAAACTGGTGTTCCTACACTAAATATATATAAAGGCTGCCATGGTTCCCCATGTGATTGTGTCATGTTGTCATTGGTTCATTGTGCACTGGGGCCTGTTTCAATAAGGAGGTTCAACCAACTCTGAGTTTAAACTTGAACTCTGAGTTGACTTACCCTGAGATGGGAAACTCTGAGTTTTCGGTTTCAGATCAGCTGAAATTAGTTAGTTCAATCAACTCTAGGTTGACTGACTCAGAGTTAAGCGTGTGCACCACAACTATAAAAAGCCATTATCAATGGAGCGCAGATTAGTGATGCGCGGGTCGTCTCATAACCCGCGGACCCCGCGGGTTACCCGCGGGTCGGGTTGGGGCGGGTAAAGAAATTGTCACTTTATTTGCGGGGCGGGTTGGGGCGGGTCATTAAAAACAAAATAAAAAAATGTCCGCCTATATTAAATATTTGGGAATATATATTTTCATATTCTATTAGGTTATTTGATAAGGTTACAATATGAAGATCGCAGCAACGTATATTGCGTGATGTGCCCAGGCTTCACGTGATGTCACGAAAGCGGCGCGTAAAACAATGTCACGAAAGCGGCGCGCCAAACAGCTCCCACCGCCAGCTACAAAATAAGGAGAAATAAAAGTGGAGATGGAAGACGAGGTAAGGGAGATATTGAGGTCGGGAATTTACATCATTAAAAGAAAAGAAGGTTAGGCTGCTAAATCTAATGTTTGGGACCGGTTCTCAGAAATAGTTGCAGCAGGAGACAACAGCAGTTTCGGCTACGTGAAGTGCTTTGTAAATGTTTAAAATGTTTATCACATGACCTGATTTATGGTTCGTTTCATTCATATCAGTTAACATGGCGATGTTTATGCACTTTCAGGCTGTAATAAAGGCTGTTTTCATTTCCATTACAACGCATGTCTATTTAATGGTCGCGGGTGCGGGGCGGTTTGTAAAAATAGATACAGTGGTGCGGGGCGGGCTGGGGCGGGCCAAATAATTTCATAAATGCGGACCCGCGGGTTGGAAAAAAAAGCCGACCCGCGCATCACTAGCGCAGATACTATGAGTCACCATGGCAACAGCGCCAGACAAAAAGAGGAATTACTGTTATACAGTGTTGGGTGTAATTAATTACCAAGTAATCTAAATATTGTAATTTAATTAAAGGGATTACACTTTATTCTTCTGTAATTTAAAATAAAATATGATGTGATTAATATGGAATTATTTTTGTGCCGATAATAATGAACGTAACTTTTCAAGAAACTGATGAAAATATCAATTGAAACTGAAAAAAATATCTTTGAAACTGAAAAAGAATAAATCGCGGGCACATTTTTTGACTTCGTTTTTAATACACTGCATGTTTTGCTAACTATTTCTCATATTTCTTTCGCTGATCTGAACTTACAAATGCACTTTCAGAGTTTTCATTTACGCTTCTGAAGTTTTCGTTTACGCTCCCTGAGTTTGCGTTCGCAGTTCTGACACATAGCTCTCGTGGGGGCGGGGCTAGTAGCAGTGTGTTCTCATTGGCTACTGAGTTTTTGATGGACAGCTTCTTGACCTGGAAGTGAAGACGTCAGTGTTGTGTTTACATGTGTGGATGTGAGCGTCTGAAAGCGCAGCTTTCTATTTCATTTTACTGATATTATTTTATTTTATTTTATCTGTATTTACCTGCTGCTACTACTTAACCGACAGAAGCTTTTAGTAACGAGATCTATTCAGGTGTAATTGCACATTAAAGTACTGTATATAATACTGGAAATATTGTATAGTCTCCAATGTTTTCGGATAATATTTGTTAATTCCTGATTATTCTTTTGCATGTTAGGCACTGATTAGGTTGAGCTGTTACAATTTAAAGAGAATACTGGCATACAGTACGTGTGATATATTCAGCCGTCAAGAAAGTTTCACTTCAACCAGGTAATCAAGGTTGGCAGCCATTAGCATATGCATTTACACCATCAAAATGAATGATCACTTAAATAAGAGGAATTTAAACAATATGAAAATTACAATCGTGGCCTGCTGTCAGATGATACAGACCTCAAAGCACATTTCATATTTCACACAAATAATGTTCTTGTTGCCATTTTTTTTATTTCGTTATTTAATTTAGTTAATATTATCTTCTAACATTTAAAATTGTAAATTTAAAATTTTAACAATCATCAACAGTTTCAATTGTGACTTATACAACCAGTTAAATTAATGTGATTAAAAATAGGAATTCAAATAAATGTACATTCTTTATTGTCACTATGGCATATACACAAGTATCAAAGTGAAAGTCTTGGATGCAATAATGTTGTGACAGGAAAGACCAGAATCCACAAAACATTACCTGCATACTATACATGTAATGCACAGTATTCTCATGATATATAGGCTATTACAATACAAAATGCACAATTCTAAATACAGAATACATATTTAAAATTCATATACATTTGAAATGATGCTAGGATCCTTTGAACAGTTCCTGTTACAGTAAAAGTAAAGCAGTGACTGGGTGGGCACAAGGATAGTCCATCCAAAACATGAGGATTATCTCATCATTTACTCACCTTCATGCCGTCCCAGATGTGTATGACTTTCTTTCTTCACATAAACATAAAGATTTTTAAGGAAATAATCCATCTCTGTGAGTCCATATAATACAAGTGGATTGTAATTCATGTACGTGTGACAGTTGGTCGGAAGTGATTTTTAATAGGCCTAGTTAAAACAGTTTACATTATTAGTATTTTTCTTATCTAGCCTATTGTTTCACTCCAGAAGGCATTGGTTCATCCACTGAGGTCGCATGGACATCACGGTCACTGTGTATGGTTTTTAAAGCATCTTTAGGACTCGCAGAGATGGATTACAATCCTTAACATCTTAATTCGTGTTTTTCTGTAGAAAGAAAGTAAACTGCATCTGGGACAGCATGAGGGTGAGGAAAATAAGTTAGAATTGTATTTTTGGGTGAACTATCCCCTTAACATTCATATGCGGTTAGTATGCTAATCCATGATCAGCATAGACTAATATGAATAAAGTGCAACCTCTTGTGTACTTGCGAACTGTGTTTGTTTTGATCTAGAGGAAATACAAATATTTGCTAGATAAAAATAAAATAAATCAGGTGTCTGAAGATCAAGATCCCACTCATTCAAATGTGATGTGTCTGAACAAAGTGAGACTCTTGTGTGATGTGGACAGTGGATCTCTGGCACTATCGCTCCATCCTCTGTCAGCAGCAGAATTCTGTCTATGGAATAGTTGTCTATGGAAAATGGAAACGTATTATAATCTAACAATACACACTGCTTTGAACTCCCACATACAGTAACAAGTTGAAGACTTAAAATATTTATTTCAAACAAATTATATAAATATTTTAAGGGATTTTACAGTACTAAATATTTACATCTGAGTCATGCACCATTTATCATCTGTAATACTGTTGTGTAACCAGTAGATGGCTGTATAGCCATATATATAAACATATCCATGGCTGTGTATTCCCTAGTTGCTGGATGTTTTCAGTCATAATTACTTGCATGTATTAGGTTTTGAATTTGGACATATATCTATTATTAAAGAGTATTAAAGATTTAAAAAAACTATCAGAAATGTTCATTTGAAGTGCAACACAGTAGCCTACAGATACTGTTCAGTACTCTAGCCCAATGTTGTTTGGGGTGGCTGGGGGAAATGTGATCTAATCGAAGCAAATATGATCTAATCAAAGACTGTAATATGTAGATAAACAAGTCATGTAATGATTGGGCTAACAGTTAAATCAAGACAACACTGTATAATGTTACCAACACTGTATAATGTTATGGGCTCACTGAGCTCTAAAATGCCTCACCACCTGAAAAAGCAAGAACTGTATAATGAATAGTATTATTAGTATTGCATAAAAAAAGTAAAAAAAAAAAAAAAGACTTACCACGAGTATCCTGATAGAGCGACGATGACTAATGAGAATGATATCATTCGTCTGTACTATTCCTTCTATAATAAATAATCTCAACAATATAGTGTAACGTTACCAGCAAATAAATACAGATACAAACTTAATATCAGTAAAATGAAATAGAAAGCTGCGCTTTCAGACGCTCACATCCACACATGTAAACACAACACTGACGTCTTCACTTCCAGGTCAAGAAGCTGTCCCATCAAAAACTCAGTAGCCAATGAGAACACACTGCTACTAGCCCCGCCCCCACGAGAGCTATGTGTCAGAACTGCGAACGCAAACTCAGGGAGCGTAAACGAAAACTTCAGAAGCGTAAATGAAAACTCTGGAAGTGCATTTGTAAGTTCAGATCAGCGAAAGAAATATGAGAAATAGTTAGCAAAACATGCAGTGTATTAAAAACGAAGTCAAAAAATGTGCCCGCGATTTATTCTTTTTCAGTTTCAAAGATATTTTTTTCAGTTTCAACTGATATTTTCATCAGTTTCTTGAAAAGTTACGTTCATTATTATCGGCACAAAAATAATTCCATATGATTACATTAAATAGGCTACTGCATAGACTATAGAACAATTATGTATAAAACAATAGAGGATTTAACATACTTTTTTTTAAAAGGTATATTTTTAATGTAACCTTCTCCCTCTACACACTTTGGTCAATTCAATAATAATTCATGCAATTGTATATTGTTAAGTTGAAAGCATTAAAAGTCCAGTTTCTTGTCTCTCCTTGTCTCTCCTCTCCTTCACAGGATGATGGGGATGAAGAAACAGTTTCTGCTGCCACAGAGAGGCCTACATAGGTATTGGTAATGTTAATATTAATATAATGTTTATTAAAATAACATTATTAATATATGTATAATATATAATATATACCCCCCAGGGTCCATCAACTTCTGGTGCACAGATGAACACACTTCAGTGATTTTCAGTAAATGCCACAGTTTAACTCTGTAGAATTTGTTCAGAACTACGTGATGTAACTCTAATCTACTGTATTTTCAGTTTCCAGTTAAGGAGTTATATAGACTTCATCTTATTAAAAAAATTGAAAAAACAGCGGTAAAAACAGCAATGAATAAATGTACAGAAAGAATGAATTAAATATTTAAACACCGCTTTCCCTTTAAAAAAAAGGGGAGGAGACCGCAAGAAAGGTTTTCTTTGGTTTACCAAAGAAAACCTGCTCCCGACCAGGTTAGGTTCACAGAGTAAGTTACCGCGGTAACTGACTCCGAGTATAAGTTATAAGGTATAAGTTACCTCTCTTGCAGAAACGGGCTTGACTTACTCTGCTTTCTCGGGTTTGATATACCTCCCATTCTGAAACGGAAAACCCAGAGTTTCCCTCATTTCAGGGTTAACATACTCAAGATTGGTTGTCCCTTAAAGGGGTGGTTCAGGATTTTGGACATCGGACCTCATTTTCAAGTTAGCCTGGTTGTTATTCATCAGTGGAGACAGTTTTCAAAAAATGTCATCCAGTCCTTCCAGTTGCATAGTTCGCCGATGCTAGGCTAGCGCGAGTCAACAGTATCTGCTAGCCTGCCATTAAAAACAGTTTTACCCACTCCAAAGTACACCAAAAGCAAACAAATTATAACGCCAGACTGTCAATGTAAATGTCTGTTGAGAGAATAATGTTAGAAATCAAACTACCCTTTCATTGCATTGCAATAGTTACACTTTGTTCCCTGTATTTATTAGCACAGTCTACAGCAGCGGCGGAGTGATATTAAGTTACCTAGGCAACCGAGAGAGTCTCCACGCAAGTGGACACCGCTGACACTCATCACTACAGAAGCAGAGTATATTTCACTAAGAAATCAACATAGGACTATGGCCACGTTTGAAAGCCATGCCAATGTTTCAGACTTTGGAGACGAGGAATGTGTTTTATTCAACGAACCGTACATGTATGAGCCGGAATACACAGACGAAGAACTAATCGAGATAGATAACAGTTACTAAAAGGGCAGAAATTGAACTGTAACGTTATCTCCACTAACGCTGTCATTGTCATTCTATAAGTTATGAAAAGGGACTAGCTTAATAGATAGCTATAGTAGCCTAACAAAAGTTATTACCTGTTCATCTGCTGTTGTTGCATATGGAAAGACGGCTGGAACTGCATTCCTTGTCAGTGACTTATGAACGTTTCGATTATGGGGTTTTTCAAAGTCGTCTGGTCTAAAATAATCACTACAAATTCGCAACTTTAATAGTCTCTGCCGGTGTCTCGTTGTCCAAGCCAGCAGAAAGAAGCCACAGTTGGTTCCTTTCTGGATCTCTCAATGGAAATTTGTGGAAACTTTTTGCATGACCATCTATTTGGTTTATTTTTACAATTTCGAAATGCACAACGAATCACCATGTTGCCAATTCCTTAGTTTACAATCGAATGTTTTTCAATATCGTTGTTCAAGGCTACTACTAGCTAGCTAGACGTCCCGTCTGTAGTGCGCGACTGCGCACGCTTCTGTTCTGTGTTTACTTTTCGGCACAGTACTACTAACCGGAGCAAAGTAAAATTCCGCCGCTACTGAGAAACTAGTTCCTGTAAATGTAATGCGATCATTGAGATGTAAGAGTACCGGACCGGTACTTTGATTTCTAACATTATTCTCTCAATAGACATTTACATCGACAGTCAGGCGTTATAATTTATTTGCTTTTTGTGTACTTTGGAGTGGGTAAAACTGCTTTTAATGGCAGGCTAGCACAGATACCGTTGACTCGCGCTAGCCTAGCATCGGCGAACTATGCAACTGGAAGGACTGGATGAATTTTTTTGAAAACGGTCTCCACTGATGAATAACAACCAGGCTAACTTGAAAATGAGGTCCGATGTCCAAAATCCTGAACCACCCCTTTAACCTTCTTTCTGAAACAGGCCCCAGGTGTCCCTTGTCTTGTCAATAGTTTTGTGTGTATTTAAGCCCTCATGTTTGCCACGTGTCCTTCTCTAGTATTGTTACCCGTAACCACTGTTGAGTAATGTATGTCCATGTTTGAGTCTTGAGTTTCCTGTAGTGGTGGGCAGATCGAGGCTTCGTGGAACACTGAAACAGTTTGAAGCAAATGTGCTGTATTGTGTTGAGGCTTCAAACTTTCCAACACCCGTCTCCACGGTGACCCCTAGTGGTCAGAACATTGTAAATGCAACAAAAATCCAGACCAAACATGCATGAAAACACCTTTTGCAAAAAAAAAAATTGCAAGTAAAATCTTTCAAATGCAATTATCTAATCATCTAATAAGATTACCAAGTGTCTATATGTTATTTTATCAATTTTCAGGGTTTGTTTAGTTTGTTCTATGATTGGCTCAGCTAAACAGGCCAATAAGAGACTATTACTACCATTTTTCATTTTAATTCTACTAATGTATAAAACTGATCAGAACCGGAGCCAGTGTCTGCTGTTCCAGAGCCGGAGCCAGTGTCTGCTGTTCCAGAGCCGGAGCCAGTGTCTGTTCCTGAGTCGGAGCCAGTGTCTGCTGTTCCAGAGCCGGAGCCAGTGTCTGTTCCTGAGTCGGAGCCAGTGTCTGTTCCAGAGCCGGAGCCAGTGTCTGCTGTTCCAGAGCCGGAGCCAGTGTCTGCTGTTCCAGAGCCGGAGCCAGTGTCTGTTCCTGAGTCGGAGCCAGTGTCTGCTGTTCCAGAGCCGGAGCCAGTGTCTGCTGTTCCTGAGCCGGAGCCAGTGTCTGTTCCTGAGTCGGAGCCAGTGTCTGCTGTTCCAGAGCCGGAGCCAGTGTCTGCTGTTCCAGAGCCGGAGCCAGTGTCTGCTGTTCCTGAGTCGGAGCCAGTGTCTGCTGTTCCAGAGCCGGAGCCAGTGTCTGCTGTTCCTGAGCCGGAGCCAGTGTCTGCTGTTCCAGAGCCGGAGCCAGTGTCTGCTGTTCCAGAGCCGGAGCCAGTGTCTGCTGTTCCTGAGCCGGAGCCAGTGTCTGCTGTTCCTGAGTCGGAGCCAGTGTCTGCTGTTCCAGAGCCGGAGCCAGTGTCTGTTCCTGAGTCAGAGCCAGTGTCTGTTCCTGAGTCGGAGCCAGTGTCTGCTGTTCCAGAGCCGGAGCCAGTGTCTGCTGTTCCAGAGCCGGAGCCAGTGTCTGCTGTTCCAGAGCCGGAGCCAGTGTCTGCTGTTCCTGAGCCGGAGCCAGTGTCTGCTGTTCCAGAGCCGGAGCCAGTGTCTGCTGTTCCTGAGTCGGAGCCAGTGTCTGCTGTTCCTGAGTCGGAGCCAGTGTCTGCTGTTCCAGAGCCGGAGCCAGTGTCTGCTGTTCCGGAGCCAGTGTCTGCTGTTCCAGAGCCAGTGTCTGCTGTTCCAGAGCCAGTGTCTGCTGTTCCAGAGCCGGAGCCAGTGTCTGTTCCTGAGTCGGAGCCAGTGTCTGCTGTTCCAGAGCCGGAGCCAGTGTCTGCTGTTCCTGAGCCGGAGCCAGTGTCTGTTCCTGAGTCGGAGCCAGTGTCTGCTGTTCCTGAGTCGGAGCCAGTGTCTGCTGTTCCTGAGTCGGAGCCAGTGTCTGCTGTTCCTGAGTCGGAGCCAGTGTCTGCTGTTCCAGAGCCGGAGCCAGTGTCTGCTGTTCCAGAGCCGGAGCCAGTGTTTGCTGTTCCAGAGCCGGAGCCAGTGTCTGCTGTTCCTGAGTCGGAGCCAGTGTCTGCTGTTCCAGAGCCGGAGCCAGTGTCTGCTGTTCCTGAGTCGGAGCCAGTGTCTGCTGTTCCTGAGTCGGAGCCAGTGTCTGTTCCTGAGTCGGAGCCAGTGTCTGCTGTTCCAGAGCCGGAGCCAGTGTCTGCTGTTCCAGAGTCGGAGCCAGTGTCTGCTGTTCCTGAGTCGGAGCCAGTGTCTGTTCCTGAGTCGGAGCCAGTGTCTGCTGTTCCTGAGCCGGAGCCAGTGTCTGTTCCTGAGTCGGAGCCAGTGTCTGCTGTTCCAGAGCCGGAGCCAGTGTCTGTTCCTGAGTCAGAGCCAGTGTCTGCTGTTCCTGAGTCGGAGCCAGTGTCTGCTGTTCCAGAGCCAGTGTCTGCTGTTCCAGAGCCGGAGCCAGTGTCTGTTCCTGAGTCGGAGCCAGTGTCTGCTGTTCCAGAGCCGGAGCCAGTGTCTGCTGTTCCTGAGCCGGAGCCAGTGTCTGTTCCTGAGTCGGAGCCAGTGTCTGCTGTTCCAGAGCCGGAGCCAGTGTTTGCTGTTCCAGAGCCGGAGCCAGTGTCTGCTGTTCCTGAGTCGGAGCCAGTGTCTGCTGTTCCAGAGCCGGAGCCAGTGTCTGCTGTTCCTGAGTCGGAGCCAGTGTCTGCTGTTCCTGAGTCGGAGCCAGTGTCTGTTCCTGAGTCGGAGCCAGTGTCTGCTGTTCCAGAGCCGGAGCCAGTGTATGCTGTTCCAGAGTCGGAGCCAGTGTCTGCTGTTCCTGAGTCGGAGCCAGTGTCTGTTCCTGAGTCGGAGCCAGTGTCTGCTGTTCCTGAGCCGGAGCCAGTGTCTGTTCCTGAGTCGGAGCCAGTGTCTGCTGTTCCAGAGCCGGAGCCAGTGTCTGTTCCTGAGTCAGAGCCAGTGTCTGCTGTTCCTGAGTCGGAGCCAGTGTCTGCTGTTCCTGAGTCGGAGCCAGTGTCTGCTGTTCCAGAGCCGGAGCCAGTGTCTGCTGTTCCGGAGCCGGAGCCAGTGTCTGCTGTTCCGGAGCCGGAGCCAGTGTCTGCTGTTCCAGAGCCGGAGCCAGTGTCTGCTGTTCCTGAGCCGGAGCCAGTGTCTGTTCCTGAGTCGGAGCCAGTGTCTGTTCCTGAGTCGGAGCCAGTGTCTGCTGTTCCGGAGCCGGAGCCAGTGTCTGCTGTTCCGGAGCCGGAGCCAGTGCCATTATTTATTTTAATTATACTAATGTCTAATTAAAATGTCTACCAATGTATAAAACTGATAAGTGTTTGATCATTGGTTCTCAGTGACTCCTCATGATTCATGGGTTGACAGAGATCATCGCCCCCAGCGGTGAACCGTTGACATTTTGAAGCGTTTTGAAACAGTTATGACGTAATGAAGCCTCGTTTACTGAAATCTCGTGACTCTGGTGGTGTGACACAGGCACGAACCATTGATTCGGAACTAAAGATTTGTAAAGGTTTCGAAGCTTCATGAAGCAGTGTTTTGAAATTGCCATCACTAGTTTCCTGCCATGTCTTTGTTTTATGTTTGATATAATTAAACTGCATTTGGGTTCTGCAAACTTAACTCCAGTGGATCCCCTGTTACGGACTATCACTCTTACAGTATTCATTCTATGCAATATTTTTGCAGTTCCTAATACAATTACTAGCCAACTAATGAGAAACTTTGTTTTTGTTTTCTCAGCAAAGAAACATTTTTATTCATAGTGCTTGGTAAAAGTTACATTTAGACCCTGTGTACATGCCAGTGAGGTCAGATTTTGTCATCTCTCTCCCCTTCGGTCTCATTTATTTCTCCCTCTTTCTCGGTGCATTCTTGAGCTTCACTTATTTTCTTCATGAATGAATCTCCATCATTCAGAGCTCCAGTAGAAGGTCAGCAGGGAAGAAGCCCAGTTTACGGCCAGTGCTCACTTTCAGATATCCGTTCACCTCTTCTCCTTTCTTCACCACGATCTACAAAGCAGAACGCAGTTATAAATCTGAAAAATCAATCGGTGATCAGTCAATAAATTCCCTTTTAAAGGATTAGTTCACTTTAAAAAAAACTTTTGCTGATAATTTACTCACCCCGATGTCATCCAAGATGTCCATGTCTTTCTTTCTTCAGTCGAAAAGAAATGAAGGTTTTTGATGAACACATTTCTCCATATAATGGACGTCAATGGCCCCCAAACGGTTCAAGGTCAGATGACAGTGTCAGCGCCGCTTCAACGGGCTTTAAACGACACCAGACGATGAATACGGGTCTTATCTAGCGAAACCATCGTCATTTCAAAAATATATAAAAAAGTTTACATTTTATAAGCACAAGCGCTCGCCTTGCTCTGTTCTGTGATGTTCGTGACGTCACGTAATACGCAGTTACGCTGTAAAGGTCACGCTTGACGAGTCAGTGTTTACAGATGTGCGGAAGGAGGACCATACACACATATTCAAATGTCTTTGTATCAGTTTATCGTTTAAAATGCCCATCTCGTGTGTGTATCCTGGTGTTGTAATATTAAAAAGCCTAAAAGAAAAATTTTCGTCAGGATAGAAATGTTTTACTTTTCATAGAAGCGTGATCTTTTCAACGTAACTGCGTATTACGTGACGTCACGAACGCGCATCACAGAACAGAGCAAGGCGAGCGTTTGTGCTTATAAAACTTAAACTTTTTATTTATTTTAGAAATGACGAGCGTTTCGCTAGATAAGACCCGTATTCATCGTCTGGTGTCGTTTAAAGCCCGTTGAAGCGGCGCTGACACTGTCATCTGGACCTTGAACCATTTGGTCGCCATTGACGTCCATTATATGGAGAAATGTGTTCATCAAAAACCTTAATTTCTTTTCGACTGAAGAAAGAAAGACATGGACATCTTGGATGACATCGGGGTAAGTAAATTATCAGCAAAAGTTTTTTTTAAAAGTGAACTAATCCTTTAAATACATGTTGATTCGGCTCCTTTACGCTTACTTAAGTATAAACATTAACTAGGCAGACCAGATTTTTAGAGTATCATACCACGGGACATACAGAGGTATTCCAGTTGAATTAT
The DNA here is from genome assembly GCA_033366665.1 of Phoxinus dragarum. NCBI lineage: Eukaryota > Metazoa > Chordata > Actinopteri > Cypriniformes > Leuciscidae > Phoxinus > Phoxinus dragarum. The sequence goes on from JARPMJ010008346.1 coordinate 22,418, forward strand.
TCAGGGGAGAGGAGCGCATAAAAACACATTTGCCATTTCTCAGGTTTAGCTCGATATACAATTTGAGAAGCTGTTTGCAGTGAGACATCAACAGAAAGCAGCTGTGTGCGCTAACTCTCCCCAACACTTTATAAATAATAGCGATCCGCATGACATTCACTCATCCCTCTTTAGTCCTCACCACACAGACACACACTGACCTGATCTTTCTTCAGCGTAATCTGGCCCATCTCTCTGTTTCCCACGAAGGAGCGTTTCACTTTATACACCCTCTCGCCTGCTCGCACCCTGATGATGTAATTCATGGGCAAGTAGCCTGTCTTCTCCCCAATCTTACCCTTTGAGACACACATAGACACAGTTTAAAACTAGTGGCCTAGTGTTTACTTTAAAGCCTCGGTCTGAAGCCCTGATCATAGAGACACAAATGTACTGCAGAGTTTAGTTCCAATCCTAATCAAACACAACTGCATCATCTAATCAAGCTCTTCAGGACAGTGTTCATTTTGACAGCACATTTTTATTTAGTTTTAGTCATAGTCTTTTGACTAAAATGCCATTTTAGTTTTAGTCATATTTTAGTCATCTGAATTGTTTTAGTTTTAGTTGGCGAAATACAATAAGATTTTAGTCGACTAAATCTACAGTAGATTTAGTCGACTAAAATCGAATGGGTTTAGTTAAATTGTAATGCATTAATTTAGAATTTCTCTAAAATGTCCAAACCCACGATATATTCCCATAGAAAACATCTATTAACCTGTTAATATAAAATAAAATAAAAAGTTTAAACATGCAATACAGGCACAGATTTAGCACTGTGACATAAAATAATATCTTAAAATTAAATAAAAACACTTATTCTAAAGTAGAACAGTTTTCTTTCTTTTTTTCAGTGAATAATTATGCAGTCTTTAACTTACATAGGCTACATACACATTCTTTCAAGCAGATATATTTATTTGTAAATCAAATATAATTAATCCTTTAATAATTAAAGAGCAGTGAATGCTTTTCTCTTTTTCTTTTGTTGTTTGATCAATATTATTTCATTTTATTTATAATGGCGCCCTAATGGCGATCATTTTATTTATAATGGCGCCCTTGTGTGTGGCTAGCCGTCTGCCCCTGGTACCTGTGCTGAGTATTGTTTTATTTTTATTTTTATTGTTTTTGATTCGTGATGTGTCGCCGCTACTGGTGTATGATCGCCTTACTCTTTTAAATATACGTGATTTTGTGGAAAAACTTCCGATCCAGGGCTTCAGCGGACGACCAAACACACCGCCGCCTCTGCTGGCGTCCATACCTCCCCACCTGTGGTATTCTCCTCGCGGGTCGTTGCGCAACAGCCGCCGTAGAAGACGAGGAAGGAGAGGTGGATTGAGTTGCAGATTGAGAGCTTATGGCCTCGTCCACCACTCATCGTTTGGGCATTCCAGGGAGCGTGTCAGCTATTATATACGAGGAACAACTGATCCCGCTTACCGATGGCTGATACCGGCTATTCCCGAGGCCGGGTATCCACGTCCGCGCTGCCGGCCCATGAGGATCTGCAGACGGGGCTGCGTACCAGAGAATCTTCGCCCGGTCGCTTATGCCTCCGAACGGACGGACAAGAGTTTAATTCGCATGGCTCTGTTCAACACTCGGTCAGTTGTGAATAAGACTTTTATCCTCAACAACTTTTTTATTTCTCAATCCCTGGATTTTCTCCTGTTGACGGAAACCTGGCTGAAACCAGGTGATAACAGCGCATTTTCAGAGCTCCTCCCACCCGGCTGTTCTTACTTCAACTCCCCACGAGCATCTGGTCGCGGAGGGGGTCTTGCTGCTGTTTTTAATGACAGATTTAAATGTCGGCTTCTTCCTACAAATACTTACTCTTGCTTTGAGCTGCAATTGTTTGTGATGGAGCTTATGAGCCCTGTTTTATGTGCCGTTGTTTATCGCCCACCCAAATATAATAAGGACTTCATTCATGAGTTCTCTGAGTTTTTGGCAGACATCTTTCCAAAATATGATAAACTCTTGATTTGCGGGGATTTTAATGTTCATGTTTGTTGTCCGTCCGACCAATTAGCCACTGATTTTAAAATACTTTTAGAAACTTTTAACTTAATTCAATCAGTGGATAAACCTACACACCATCGTGGGCACACCTTGGATCTCATTATCTCTTTTGGGCTTTCAATTTACCTTAAAGAGATCTCTGAGACTGCCATCTCAGATCATTTTCCTATTGTGTTTGAATACACAGCCCCTCCTCCAGCTAGAAAGTCTTCTGCTCCATCGTGCCAGCGTCGCATCATCACTTCCACCACAGCTGATGAATTCGCTGCTGCATTCAGGGACTCTGAGTTTTTTGCCTTGAATGGCATGGTTTCTCCAATCTGTCCAGACAATATTTTTTCTCTCTTCCATTCCACCTGCTCCGGGATTCTGGACATTATCGCCCCTTTTCGGCATAAATCTGCTAAACCAACAACGGATCCCTGGATCAATGACAATACTCGTACCATTAGGCAACGTTGCAGGCAGACTGAAAGGAAATGGAAAAAGGATAAACTGCATGTCTCTTTAGACATTTTGCGGGCCGGTCTTGCTGATTATCAGAGGGCCCTACGGGAGGCGAAATCTCAGTATCTCTCTGATATAATTTCTAGCAGCAGTCACTGCCCTGGGGTCCTGTTCACTACAATTAATTCTTTTGTGAACCCACCTATTTCTGCTCTTGCTAATGTCTCAACTATCACCTGTGAAAATTTTCTCCACTTTTTTGTTGACAAGGTTGACTCTGTTAGACAGAGTACCAGGAAGGGTTTTAATAGGGAATTTTCTGTTGCTCCAGCTCATTCTGCTGTGTTTGAGGAGTTTGAGTTAGTTTCTTTTTCTTCCCTCGGCGAGATAGTGAAATCATTGAAGCCTACAAATTGTCCACTTGATATTATACCCGCTAGAGTGCTGAAACTGGTTTTTAACGTTGTAGGGCCTGGGCTTGTGGTTTTCTTCAATAGCTGTCTTAGCTTAGGAGCCGTCCCAGCTGCCTTTAAACATGCTGTGGTTAGGCCCCTTCTTAAAAAGCCTAACCTTGACTCTACAACGCTATCTAATTTTAGACCAGTTTCTCATCTTCCATTTCTTTCTAAAGTTTTGGAAAAAGTTGTTTTCATACAGTTAAAACCCTTTCTGGAAAACAACTCTATCCTCGAAAAATTTCAATCCGGGTTTAGGTCTCACCACAGCACTGAGTCTGCATTATTAAAGGTACACAATGATATTGCCCTCTCTGTTGACACCAAGTGTTCTGTTGCCTTAGTGCTGCTGGACCTCACAGCTGCCTTTGACACGATAGACCATACAATCCTCCTGTCACGCCTGAAGCACTATGTTGGCATTCATGGCACTGCACTTAAGTGGTTTATGTCATATCTATCCAATAGAACTTTCTCTGTGATGATTGGTGATTTGTCTTCTTCTTCTGTTTCTCTCTCTTATGGAGTTCCGCAAGGCTCCATTCTTGGCCCTATTTTGTTTTCATTATACATGTTACCATTAGGGTCAATTATAGCCAGGCACAATCTATCTTTTCACTGTTATGCAGATGATCTGCAAATCTATCTGCCATTGAAGCCTGGTGACGTACAAGGTACCTTAGTTGACTGCATCGCGGACATTAAGCAGTGGTTTGCCCAAAATTTTATGCACTTAAATGAGGATAAAACTGAATATATTGTGTTTGGAGAATCTGTGTCTAACGGGTTTGGTCCCTGGTTTCCAACTGCCAGGCAGACGGTTAAGAACTTAGGAGTGATTTTTGATAGTTCTTTTAAATTCAACAAACAGATTGACAATGTTGTTAAGTTGAGCTTTTTTCAACTGCGCCTTCTGGCAAAGGTAAAATCGTTTTTAAACCGTCATGACCTTGAGAAGGCTATTCACGCTCTAATAAGCTCCAGACTGGACTACTGCAATGTCCTGTATATCGGTGTCTCCCAGTCCTCTGTTGGCCGTCTTCAACTTGTTCAAAATGCAGCTGCCCGTCTGTTAACAAGCACTAAAAAACGAGATCACATAACTCCGATTCTTTATTCTCTCCATTGGCTCCCGGTACATTTTAGAATTCATTTTAAAATCTTATTGTTTGTTTTTAAAGCTCTTAACGGCCTCGCCCCATCTTACATATCAGATATGCTGACCATTCGTAATTATGGTAGGACGTTAAGGTCGTCCAATCAGCTTATATTGGAAGTGCCCAGGTCAAAACTTAAACACTGGGGAGACCGCGCTTTTTCAGTTTCTGGACCTAAGCTCTGGAATAAGCTCCCCAGTGAGATGCGTATCGTTACTGATCTAGGCCTTTTTAAATCAAGACTTAAAACGCAACTTTTTTAAAGTGGCTTTTAGTACCTAGTAGTGTGGTGGCATGTTCATATTTTTTTATTTTATACTTGTGTTTTTGATGTGTGGTTGCTTTAATCTGTTGTTTAATCTGTTGTAAAGCACTTTGGTTCACCTAGTGGTCGATGTAAGGTGCTATATAAATAAAGTACATTTACATTTACATTTACATTTACAATATTAAGTGTACAGAAGGCATTAGGTTTATTACGCACTGTCACTTTAAGACCGAGTGTGCAGATCCGATTGCACTGCTGATGCACGTCCGATATTCTCACAACCGTATGTTCTGTAAAGACATAACCAACTGTGTTTATGTGAAAACTCTCCAAAACGGACATTTAGACATAATGTTGTGTGTATTTGTCCATTCAGATGCGAAAGAGAGCTCAATTCAGTCCTTGCGCACAGCGCGCTGTCTATGTGCTGCACGCTTCGCGTCGTGTGTGTGTGTTCGCACAGAAAACATACCGAATAAAGCTCTCTTTCGCGTCGTCACTCTTATTCAGATCTATCCATATGTCTGCTCTTCTCTTTCTCCCAGACGTTTACATTTTTTAACGATTTATGAGGCATGCATCAAGCGCATGCCAACTCGTGTGCCGCCGGCAGATCGGCACATTACAGTTCAAATGTGCGCATCTAACGTTACCACACAAACGCAAATCAGTTCTGACTGGATCTCTTCCCCAATCGTCCCTCCCTAACATTTCCGTTTAGTTTTTATTCAAAATGTCAATACAATTCCGTCATAGTTGTCGTCATTTAAAACTGTTTTTTATTTAGTTATCGTCTCGTTTTCGTCTGTAAAATAATGTCGTTGACGAATTAATTAACACTGGCACTAAAATCTCAGGCAGGTGAGCTGACACAGGTTGGAGACAAACTTTGCAGGAGTTTCCCGAAAGCACCGTTAACTACGGTCGCAAGTTTCCGTCGTTATCAGCATAGTTCAACAAGTCAGTGTTTCCCGAAACCATTGTTCCAACAAACATTCGCAAACAGCATCGCAAAATTGTGCGGTTGCAGCGACAGCTCTCAACCTTTGGTCAGAAGCATAGTTTCTTGTTTGCATGACACGTGGACTTAATAAATCATTATCTTGAACAAAATAAGCAAGCTGACATTCAGTACAATCTATATATTTTATGTCGAATACATACAAAAGTTATTTTGCGAAAATTATGTTCATGGACAAATCATTTATAAAAAAACTACTGCAATATTTCAACAACAATAGTCAATTTTGATTTCATGATGATTTTAAGAGGAAATGCCTCTGGTATGACCAATCATCACAAACCATCATGACAACACGACTACATGCATGATTGCCACAATGATAATCATGTTGCTAGCATGTTTTTAACAAGATAACACAATTAGCATGTTGCTAGCATGATGCTAACATGATTACCATGATGCTAGCACATTTTTACTTGTTTTTTTATCATGTTTTAACTCTAAGCTAATTGCTATTAGCAAGTAGCTATTCACTACTAGCATGTGCAGCATGATGGAAGTTCTGAAAGAATCTGAATCAGAAAGAGCTTTATTCATTTTTCTACAAAACACATTTAATGAAAATGTAATGATATTTGCCTAGGCCTATATGTGTTTTTTTTTAGCGTTTGTACTTATCTGTATTTGCTTTGTTTGCTTAATACAAATTTTTTTAATATTGTTCACTCCATGTGCGTGAAAAGACCAGAGTCTCCTTTATTCGTTCCTGTTCTCTTGTAAACTGCGTGACATGGTTTCACCTTTCCATCATATTTGTGTGAGACACTTTGCATTCCAGCTAAAATGATGTAGTGTGAGAATAAATTAAAAGGGGAGGGTAAAGTGATCACAGAAGATGAATTTGAAACCTTAGTAATAATGATATGAACCAATGATGTTCTAGCACTGCATGTTTCTTTGAGAGGGCTCTAAGAAGCATTGTTGTGTTGAGGGGACTTCTGCTTAGAAATCTCCCAGCCATTAAACCAGCAACTCTGGCCCTCAAGATCCATTTTCCTTTAGAGTTCACCAAACCCACCTGAACAAGCTAAGCAAGGTCTTCAGGATTACTAGAAAGCTACAGGCAGGCGATTGGGAGTTGAACTCTGCAGGAAAGTGGATCTTGAGGACCAAAGTTGCCCCAGCCCTGCATTACATGTATGAAGGAGAAAAACTGTACTCCTGACTTACTCATGTACTCCTGTACTAACCTAGCCTGGGAAAACTCAGACCACTTCCGGCAAATTTAGATTTGCTCTGCAAGTGGGTCTGGCAAAGAGCCCATTGAAACCCATTTCCAATCCGTCGAAATCGTGGCACCAATCAGAAACGTTGGGGCGGGCTTTACACGATGACGACAGAGCAGTGACGGTGACGCAGATTTTGTACATTACAGAGATGGATGCCGCCGTGGAACATCACTCGTTCGAATCAGCTATCGCGTCTGTTTCAAGCGATTTAAAATTGTCATTTTCGTTAAAACCCGAGCAAAAAAACAGCACTCGAAGCCTTCATATCTAAAAAATATGTGTTTGCTGTCTTACCAACTGGATTCGGAAAAAGTCTGATATACCAGCTTGCCCCGTTGGTGGCTAAACGAATGGGCTCTGCATACGTCATGTCCTTCATTGCTCTGATTGGTTTTAGATCTATCCAATTGCGCCCAGAGCCATTTGAGCGACGTCCGTTGGTGACGCCCCTGTGGAAATGAATTGTCTATGGAGCTTTGCCAGACCCTAACTCAGTTACAACTGAGAGTGGTCTGGGTTTTCCCAGGCTAGTACTAACCTTAACTTCTGATAGAAATCCACCACAATGAACTCACCCTCCACCACTCCTCATTAGAGTCATCCAGCACTGTGATGCGATCTCCTGGACTGAACACACACACACACACACACACAACACACCTGATCAGGTTTAGAAATTAAACTAATGAAGCATTTATGATGGTTTTGACAATGCATTAATGCTATGACTAAATTGAAATATTAATAAATATGTGAATAGACTCACTGGAAGTCTAGGTCATCTTTCTCAATGGCTTTGAAGCGATACAGAGCCATATAATAGTGAGACTGACTGAACGTCTGCTGCTGCTTCTTGTTCTGTGAATCAAACACAGTCTGTTAGAGGGTTTATTTGCCTCTTTCATGGACAGCGACCGAGAAGTGGGGGTGAGATCAGGAACCCGACTGAGATTCGGTTGCAACATGTTAAAGCGTGTGCCCTACATGTTCAGTGAAACTGTGCATATTTGTCTCAGATCATCTTTAGACCATGAAAGCAGGCCAAAGTAATCCAGTCTTTGACCACTAGGTGGTGTTGGTAGCAAGCTTTCCTTCAGGACATGCTGGCCATGTAACAGAGAAAGTTTTCTAATAACATGCCAGTGTTTTATGACAAAATACAGGATTTTAGTTATCAAAATGATCTATTAGAGACGCTAAAGGGTTTGAGGGATATTTTCTGTCTGCCTTATTTCAATGATTGACACACAAATTACATTTGGTAAACATATGACGTGAAATTGTCCTTAAAGCTAACAGGTTTTGTAATTTCTAAGTTTAGCTGATTTTAAAAGTGTTTTAAAGCTGTAAAACAACTGCTGGTGTTGTCATTTACAACTGCACTGTAAAAAAAATTGCTGCGATTATTTAGCACAACTTAAAATCCAACATTGTTTCAACTTTAAAAAGTATGTGTTCAAGCTTGACTTAAAATATTAAGTTTAGTTAACTTAAGTTTAGTTTGGTTAAGTTGGATATTTAAGTTATCTCAACAAATTTTAACTAATCGCAGCCACATTTTTTACAGTGTGCAAAGACTCTTTGTTATATAAGAAAGTATGTGAAAGATGAAATGATTGTAAAATTCTAGGTAACAATGAAATTCTTTAATGATAATCCTTTACTTTGAACCTTTTTCCTAACATGAATTGTATCATAAAACTTTATGCAACATTGAACATTTTACAGTAAAAATATTTTTGAGCAGACGATTTTTGTTGATTGTGAGTTTTCAATAATGTAACCTAGTAAGTTGTCTTAACTTGAAGAATCAAGTTGAAACAACATTTGACAAAGTTGTTAAAACTCAGAGAATCAAGTTGAAACAACGAATGTTCATTAGCTAGATAACTTGTAAAACACAACATTTTGAGTTGAAACAACTCAGACTATATTTAAGTTGTTAACTCATGTTTTTAAGGCAGCAGGTGAACTTTCATTTCTAAGTTTTAACAGACTTGAAATGTTTTACAGTGTAGAAGCTTATGCACAAGAACAAAGAGGTTTGTTGAGTGAAGAACAATCTTATGTGATTACCATATGTGTGCCACTCTTTGTTTAGGTGTAAATAAAAACCTGTTCATCATATAAAGTGATCATATCTCTTCACAAGACTTTGATTAAACTGCTCGATTCATATGAATTTGTTTTACGATGCCTTTATAACCTTTTTGGATCTGGTAGGTTTTAGTTACCTAGATTTTCAAAGTCTCTCTGGTTTCATTACAAATATTTGTACTTGCTTTTGAAGATTAACCAAAGTCTAATGGGTTTGGAACAACATGATGTTGACAGAATTTTCTTTTTTTGGGTAAATTATCCCTTTAAGTTTCTATGAAGTTCTGGTCTCTACTCTCTAGATATGGCTCAGGTTTATAGAATTTTTTAGTCTTTTAGAAAAGAAATAGCACACCTCTCAACAAGCCACACTTTTTGAAGTACAAATCATGCCCATAGCCCAAATGTTGTAGTATGAGTTATGCGCTATAGTAGTTCAGTACTAGGGGGTGTGTTCAAATCCTTAACCCATCATATATGACCGATAGTATTAGTGATACATGCTTTAACAAGCACCACTATTAACAACTAAAACTGCCCAACAAACACCAAATAACAAGACACACACACACACACATACACACCTAAACTCATAAGGGAATGATAACATTCAATATTCTGGACCGGGCTGGAACTAGAAACATTGAAAATGCTGCATAAAGTTGACAAACCAGTCCATGCAACCTTTGCTCCTGTCCATGCAACTTTTTGGACAGCATGAACACTAGTAGAGCTGCATTTTACCTTGTCGTCTGTTGCTGTTTTGTCTTTCTTGTCTCCATCTTGCTTTCCTAACAATAAAGGATAAAGGTTGCCCATTCAACATGTCTTTTTTGGAGTTAATGGATATAAAGAGCCAATATACTGTAGATTGATTCAAACTGCCTTTGCTTCCCACAACAACAACAAAATCAGTATTAACAAACCAATCTCATATTGTGTCTCATGAGTAAATGTTGACTTGTCAGTTTTTGGTAAACTATCTCTTTAATAATGAACAGAATAGAGGGATCATGCACAAATTGCATGTTGCTTTTTATTTAGTACTGCCCTGAATATTTAACATAACAGATGTTTAGATAGTCCACAAGACAAACTGTACAAATTCTAATAAATAATGACCCTGTTCAAAAGTTTATATACACATGATTCCTAATACTGTGTCATTGCATGGATAATGTACTGCTCATCTGTGGAAACGACGGAAGAACGTGCTAGAATTGAACAACAAAGTCCATTATATGGTCACACACTGAATCTGTCATGTGACACTGCCACATTAGTTTAGGTATATTTCTTAAAATTCGTCAAGGAGTTTAAGTATTTAATTGAGGCATATAGGTCTGTAGGTTTCATATAATGTCTGAGTGATATGTATATGTACTTATTTATATGTATTTTTTTTTCATGTTTACTTCCACTGTGTGTAATGGTATATGAAGGGTGTTTGGTATTAGGCCACTGTTCGGCCGATACGCTTATCACCGCGCACCCAAACTTATATCTATAGGGGGCGGTCTGAAGGAAACCAGGTGTGTGAAACCAGAGGTAGTGGCGCCCGTACTCAGTGCTGCATGCTTACTAAAGCAAGAGAGAGCAAGAGAAAGAAAGCATTCCAACTGGGAAAACAGACTACATGTGACCTAAACGCCGTTTGTAATGAGTGGAAGACGAGTGCGTTACCAAATTGAGGACGCGACAAAATAACCTTCCCAGGCGGCTGGCTGGACTGATTCACCGGAGTTGGTGAGACCGATTTGTTTTGTTTGTTTATTTTATTATGTGTGTGGTATAACTGCAAACCAACGATCGCGTACGGGTTTCTTTTCTTTTGTGGATTACTATTTTTGTTTGCTATGTCATGGGACAATTGACCGGCATCGGCCTTGGATTATTCACTCTCTCGCAGCCGTCATGATAAAGGACAGAATATCCGTCATTTAGTTTGGACTTTTAGGTGAATTTCGGGACTGAAAGAGAAAGGACATTGAACTATTGGGGGATTGTGTGGGTCATTTGAATGTGTGAAGATATAAAGCTTTATTCTGTGAGCTGTAATAGTGTATTTGTTTGGTGAGTGTTTTCCTTTCATGCTAGTAGACCGAAGATACTGTTTGTCAAATGTTATAGTTGGTTATTGTTAATCTGGTCAATCTTTCAAAAGAACCCCTTGTGCATTTTAGATAACAGCCTGAAGTAAAAAGGTTGATTGTTACTGGTTAATGCAGATAAGTCATCCGTGACATCTATCAGCTTATTTGGTCTGTTACAGCAACTTTACACTGTCCAGCTCCATTGGACCATTCTCACAGAATATATCAAGAAGTTTACAGTGAAAGTATTGCCAACAACCAGGTGGGAGTGTTGGGTTGAAGCTGGTCAAGCTGAAGGTATTGGGATGCAGATTTTGGTGAAGAATTGGAAGTACCTGCAGAGATGGCATTTTGTGGTCAGTACCATTGATCCTGAAGAGTCCCAGATATTTAGGAAAGTAATTAGGACAGTGACATAATTTCTTCAGGGATTTCATCATTTGATGGATTCAACTCAGGGAAATAGCAGAGAGGCTTGAGGTGGAGATGAACTAGCCAGATGTGCATCAGAGAAGAACAAATGGACCGTTTGAGGACGAAGGATAGAGAAAAGAAAGAGTTTTTTTCCTGCCTTTATCACATTAGAGGACAGGTTTTCACTCATGGAAACCTATGTGCTGAATGTATTCCTCTACTCCAGGAGCAGGACTGGACACCCCTGCTCTACTCCATTGACATAGTGAAGTATTGAGAAGTACCGGGTTGAATAATGAACGGAGAATAGATGGTCTTAATGCAGAGTCCCTGAAGCTTGAAGTTAAAGGGTGCAGTTAGATCCTTTCCCACACATATCTTATCACCGTCTGAGATGCTTGATTTCATATATGTTTCAGGTACACAGGTCATTCAGTCCATCACTGGGCTAACACAAACACAGACATACACACACTTCAAATCACACTCAGCTTAAGACCTATTCGGATGGGATTATTTTTTACAAGGGTAGATGGAGTAATGTTATTTTACCAAAGGACGGCTAAAATTGACACGGGATACGAAATCTCAGTAAAACTAGCAGAAGTGGGAGGCGAAACTGGATTTACGCACTGTCGTCATGTGTGTATTACGTTGCTTCCTGATATGATGTGCGAAAACACATACAGTATAGCCTATATTTATATATAAAACAGTTTTGTCTGGTCAAAACGCCTCGATGCGCACTTCTGCCGAGCTTCTTCTCGACAGTTGAAGCGGCATTACATCACGGAAGTGTGGACTCGTAGGCAGAACGAGTGTTTAGGGTGCCATTTGGGACAGGGCCTTTGTACTCAAGGAGCAGTGCTGTGACTGTTTTGAAAGAACAAGAACATTTGTGTCTATTGTTTTAAGAAAATCATTTACATTATTTGTATGAAATGAAGAGAAAATTAATCTGTTTAGGAAACTCTGACGTGTTGAGAAGGCATTACTTGTTTGGAGAGAACTGTCCCCAGTCTCTGGAGAAATGAGTTAAAAAAAAAACTACTCAAAAATGTGTAAACTCCCCTTCGCAAACAAGAATAAATTTTTAAGGAAGATATATGTGACCCTGGATCACAAAACCAGTCATAAGTCGCACGGGTATATTTGTGGCAATAGCCAACTATACATTGTATGGGTCAAAATGGTCGATTTTTCTTTTATGCCAAAAATCATTAGGACATTAAGTAAAGATCATGTTCCATGAAGATATTTTGTAAATTTCCTACTGTAAATATATAAAACATGTATTTTTGTGAGTGAATGCAGCACAATCGTGAACATAAATGCACAACTTTAAAGGAGATTTTCTCAATGTTTAGATTGTTTTGCTCACTCACAGATTCCAGATTTTCAATAGTTGTATCTCGACCAAATATTGTCCTATCCTAACAAACCACACATCAATGGAAAGATTATTTATTCAGCTTTCAGATGATGTATATATATATCACAATTTAAATAAAAATTTACCCATGGTCCAGGGTCACATATAGAGTATACCAGCATATCAATTCTACAATGTAAACGACACAAAACAAAATTGATTTCATTTGCCAGCTAGAGACTGCAGTTTCAGCAGTTATTTAAAGGGGTGGTAAAGTATGATTTCACTTTTCTAACTTTAGTTAGTGTGTAATGTTGCTGTTTGAGCATAAACAACATCT